>JAOVVA010000044.1:9796326-9809936 GCA_028565275.1 Leiocassis micropogon
GGGAAAATCTGATCTTCTGTGTCTTAACCTCAGAGTCTGTGAAGAAGACATCTGTTCACCAAAATTGAGGAATTGTTCACCAAAATTGTCGACCATAAATTCAACTACTGACGTGGTAAATAACCAGTTGGCTGGGAAACTGCTAGCAAGGTAGATCTATTTTCATACAGATACAAATTTCAGGTTAATTTTAGTGTATGAATCTTAATCTTGAGTGTCTCAATCTTATTTTTAATTGCCAAACTTGTTGAAACATATCACAATATTCTGAGTTTTGATCATCATTTACATTAGTTAGCTACAGCGCAAGCTTACTATTTCAGTTCTGTGGTGTTACACGCACATCACCACCTAATAATTTAAATTTTAAATTTTGTTTAGACTTCATTAAGAAATTAAAATAAACTTGTATTTTAATGTTAAATTACAGGGCTAAAATGTCAAATCTATATTTTTTGCAAACTCTCATGTGCACAATGCTAGCTGGAACTCAACCCTGCACTGGTTTAAATTTATGACCTCTTAAATGTCCCATGTGCAAGGGACACGGCCAAGCTATGATTACCTCTGCACACACATATACACGCACATACATATACACGTGTGTGGTTAAGGAGGAGTCACTGGGCAAGGTTACCTGAAAGACCACACATTCACAAGACCAGAGAATTCTAACCTCCAAACACACACACACTCACATACAGGGAGAGAGAGAGAGAGAGAGAGAGAACAGTAGAGACCTTTCTCAAGCCAGTTAACAGGGACTTCTTTCTTGTCTGTGTCTTTCTTCTTTCAGCAGACAGAAAAAGTCAGTGGAAGAACGTGAGAAAGAGAGAGAGAGAGGGAGGAAACATCTCAGGTGTCGTACAACAGGATCTGAAATCAAATACGATCAGAAAGACCACTCTGCAGCTTAACATGCATTTTCAGGGATCATTCACTCTAAGGGCATGCCATTCTCCTCAATACAAGCTGTTCGCTGGCTACCTCTGTCTTTTTTCTTTCCCTGCATTTTTTAACATATTTAACTGAAGTGTTTTAGTGCTTTGTAAATCATCACTCCTATTCAGTTCCAATTACTTTGATTTTAGAGCTGTTTTATTTGACCCATTTGACACAAATCCTATTAATTCACAGGCATGATCAACTGCAGAAATCCAGAAACACGAGGCTTTTAATTCATCCCTGAAAAAAAATAAATGTCCTTCTCACAAACAAGCCATTTATAAACCAAGGTTCCACTTCCGAGCACTTAATCCTATAATTAGAGCAAGATAATTACATCTAGGTTCATTTCAGATGGATTTCATCAAGTAAATTTTTAGGCATGTGCAAGGAGGAGAGGGTGTGAAGAATAGCAAGCGTGAGAGAAGGAGAGAGAGAGAAATTAACTCCCTTTTAGCATCAACGCAAATGTCAACACAAGAGAAGTCCAATTTCACAGACAAAAGCAAGCAGGGAACGCACAGGGCTCGCAGCAGTCGATCGCTAAAATTAAATTCTAATGACTTCTCCTTACAATGAATTAGCTATAGACTATTATTCTTTGCAGCAAACTTAATGGGTTTTGCTGGGGCACACTGGCTAGTCCTGATAGTGTTCAATAAAATATCAAGGGAGACCCTGTTAAATTGTCAGTAGGGATAACTCAGAGAACAGAGCTGGATGTGATAGCGCTTCATGCTTAAGAAGCAGTAATTGCATACTGCAGGAAGGCTTGCGCTGCACACCTTATGAGAAAAGTCGGCCGAGCATTAACATCCTCGACAAACAGACACACAGGAACCACTGCAGTGGCAAAATAAATAAATTTATCAAAGCAGAATATGTGGACACGCAATACATGTGCTATGGCACCAAATAGAGTGTGTGATTAATTATGTATGAGACATCTGTAAGAAACATAAGCAATGAATTGCACTCCTCTCGCAAGCGAGCACTCATGCCTCTACACAGGACATTAAACCCTGAGTAAGGGAGAGAGAAAGCAAGCGGGAGAGAGAGAGTCAAAGAGAGAAAGAGAGATAAAGATAAAGGACTAAAAGTGATTTGTTGATGGATGGGGAAGCCACAAAGAAAGACGGCAAGAAGCAGCAAACAGTAATCTGGACAAGGACACAGCAGCAATCCGAGGATGAGAGTGAAGCAGAGATTCAAAGGTGAGAAAGAGAGGTGGAGATGGTGGAAAAATAGAAGCAAAAACAGATAGGGAATGAGATAGGGTCAGGTATTGTGTGAGAGAACCTGGGAATCAGTGCAAGAAGCAAAAATATCGTGAAGACAAGAAGAAACATTGAACGTAGTGTGCAGGGAGGGAGGGTAACTTGGAAAACAAAAAGATTTGTCTTGTTCTTGGAAAGAACTATTTACGAATGCACGAACAGTTGCTTGTTACATCGTGTCGATGTTAGGGGATGATTAATAATGTATCAGGCTGCCACAGAAAACACATGAAACAACAGACCAAGCGTTCTTTCGTTCTTTCTTTCCATTAAGTACAAAATAAAGGGCTGACTTCATCATGTATTTACCTCGTTTTCTTCCTCTCTGCTCCAACGGAGAGAGAACAATAACAACACAAACTGATTAATTCACACGCACGGTTCAGAATATGAATTCCTTGTTAAGTCTGCAGAGCTCAAACATATTTTCCATTTTAAATGGCTGGATAAAAAGACAGTGAAAAAGAGAAGGAGTGAAATTGAAATGGGATGAGGTAGGTACAAAAGGAAGAGAAATTGGAAATGGGGTGGCAAGAAGGACACAGAGAGAAATGGGGATTTCACGGCTGAGTCGGTGAATTGATCCAGACATACAAGTGCACAAGAATGTTAAATGTAACCTCTTGCCCACCTGTTCCCACTCAGCCTCAAGGAGCAATATAAAACACGACACCACCACTAACATTCTCCACCACCCCCCACTTTCTCTTATCTGATTTTTTCCCGCATCCCAGGAAGCAGTGGCTGGAATTTTTTAACCTGGCATTAGGAAGAGTTAACGCCAGCCACAGGCCCACTGCTGTGACAAAACAGCTGTAAAACAGAGCCATATGTGACAGAATTTACTCCTCTAAAACACACACTCACACACACACACATACACACACGCATGCACACACACACACGGAGGTCACACACACTGACACCTCAGTTGCACTGTGAAAACCTCAAAAGAGCAGCACAAATTCATAGCAAGAGTTAAGCACAGCAGGCTCAGGTCTCCCTGACTAATCTAGACCCTAATCCCATTTTTCTGATAACATTTAATGCCATTATAATCTTAGCGATTTAGACAAACTGACAGACAAACTACATACATATAACCAGCATGATGCTATTACATCAAATCCTGACTACTTAAACAATCATTCTTACAAAGAATTATGACTTAAAAATAAAAGAAATGTAACTACTGTTGTAGGATAATGAGTTAAGATATGTTCTTACCTGCTTGTTGTACTTGTTGAGGGTTTGGCTGCTGTACTCAGAGCAGTGGTCGGATCCAATGGATATGTTATCTCCGGTGCCCACGAAGGTGTTGGCCGGTGGCAGATCCTGAACAGCCTGGTGCTTTTTTCCTGCTGTGGGAGACTGTGGATGAAGCTGAACAGTGGGTAAAGGTGAGCTGGACTTGTAGTGGCGGGCAAGGTCTGGGCTTCCAGGCCCACCATTTACAGAGCGATAACGCCCCATCCCAGGACTGTCAGAGAGTTTCTCATTGACACCATCATATCGCTGCCCATTAGGTTTTGATGCCTCAACTGTGACAATACTGCTATACAGGGGCTGCTTAGTCTTCCTTTTGTTCTTGTCTTTTTTGGGCTTCTTGCTCTTGTCATGCTGCTGTGGGGTGAAAAAGTCCTCATGGTCTTTTTTACCAGCCTCATAGCCATTCTTGTTCTTGGGCCTGCAGTAGCGAGCCATGACCACAATGAGGATGATGAGGATGACAGTCATGATGCCAGACACCACTCCGATAGCAATGCTTAAACGCTGCTTGCCCAGGTCATAGTTGGGGTCTCCTGCAATGTCGGCATTAAGAGGTGTACCGAGGCTTTTGGCGATTTTGGCTTCTACTATTGTGGAGTTAGAGAGTGTTTCATTGACATAGACATGCACTAGCGTGGTGGTACTCTGTGATGGAAACCCACTGTCATTAACTTGCACTACTAGGCGGTGAAGGCCATAGTGTTTCTGTTCCAGTTTACTAACTAATGAAATAACGCCACTCCCAGGGTCAATTTCAAATAACTTGAAGGGGTTGCCTCCTACTATGCTGTAGCTGAGATCAGCATTGACACCTGTGTCAGTATCGGTAGCTATGACAGTCCGTACGACTGTTCTCAAACTGCTGGATGGGGGTAACAGAGTGTAGGAGCTGTTAAGGGGAAAAGTGACTGTTGGTGGGTTATCATTTTCGTCCATAACAAAAAGCGAAACGGTGGCCGTGGCTGATCGAGGTGGGTCCCCACCATCAACAGCTTTAACACGGAATGAGTATGTGGTTTTCTGTTCACGGTCAAAGGCCACAGTAGAAAAAATGGTTCCTGTGTTGTTCTCAATGGAGAAAATTTCTTCCTCTTCCTCAATGTAGAGGCTCATCTCAGCATTATGCCCCTTGTCTGCATCCATTACTGTTACCATGCCTACAGGGCTGTTGGGTTGCAAGTTCTCCTTTACATAGAAAGTAAAAACATCCTGCATAAACTTTGGTTCATTGTCGTTCTTATCTGCCACCAGTACCACCACTGTAGCTGAGCCCTGTAAAACAGGCATACCTTTGTCTTTGGCAATTACTTTGAACTCATACCGCTCTGTTTGCTCTCTATCAAGTATTGTGTTCACACGAATATCACCACTGTCTGGATCAATGGAAAATATTCCATTGACAGATGAGTCCAATGAGTATGAGAGTTCTGCATTTTTACCACTGTCTGCATCCAAGGCCACTACAGTCAATACACGTTCACCAGGACCATTGTTCTCTGAAAACGAGACCTCCATTGTGCTTTTGCTAAATATAGGTGGATTGTCGTTCATGTCTCCAACTTTCACAATTAATGAGTTGTTTGCAGACAGACTGGGGCTGCCTGAATCTACAGCGACTATGACAACGTTGTACTCCTGCACGGCTTCGTAGTCAAGAGGCGCTGACGTGTGCAGGAAATATTTCTTTTTGTTCATGTCACCCTCTATCTCGCTCGCAGGCTTCAGCTGGAAGGGCACATCACCAACCACTGTGCATGTCACGATACCATTCGGCCCCTTGTCACGATCAGACACTTGCACAAGCGCGATAGGTGTGTCTACCACTACGTCCTCTGCTACATTTGCCACACCGTCTCTCAGGTAAATACGTCCAATTTTTCTTATATCAATATTTGGGACGTTGTCATTTTCATCTTTGATATTGATAATCATCGTTGCCTTGTCTGTCTTGGGAGGCTGACCACGATCACGGGCCATGACCATGAACCGCAGCTGACTTACTTCCTCACGATCAATCCTATGTAATACAGTAAGCCACCCTGTGCTCTCATCTAACCGCAGCAGTCGCCGCACTGATTCAGTGGCTGCCCCGAAAACATATTCAATCTGGCCATTAACCCCAACATCAGCATCTATTGCCTTAAGCTGGAGGATGGGGGCGCCAGGAGAGCTGTTCTCAGGTAGGTCTGCTTCATATACACTCTTCTCAAAACGCGGGCTGTTGTCATTCACATCTGTAATCATTACTCTAAGGATGGCTTGAGAGGAGCGCGGGGGGTCGCCGCCGTCCCTGACACGCAGAGTCAGCTCGTAAGAGTCGCGCTGTTCTCTGTCCAGTGCGCCTTTAATAATCAGCTGCGGCTGCTTCTCTCCGTCTGTGGTGTCCGCGACCTGAAGTTCAAACACGCTACTCCGACTCGCGCTGTCGTCAAATCTTCTTTTGCCCATATGCGAGTCGACGTTAGCAGAGCCTCCAGAGCCTATCCTGCGCACGGAGCTTTCTCCGCTGTCCTGAATCAACTCGTACCTTTCTATCCCGTTCCTGCCAAAATCCCTGTCAGTGGCGGTGGGCAAGAGATAAAGCGTGCCGATCGGCCTGTTTTCCTCCACAGAGAGAGTGAGCACAGGTGACGGGAACGAAGGCGTGTTGTCGTTTATGTCCAAAATGATGACCTTGCCCTCGAACAGGTCTACCCAGCTCTGCGCGGGCCCGATCACGGACACCTCGAAGTCTATGAAGCACTCGTTCTCGTCGAATATCATCAGGCACTGCTGCAGTTTCTCGCGGTCAATGCGCCGCTCGTTGGTGCTCAAGTCGCCGGTGATGTTGTCGATCTTGAAGTACTCAGAGCCAGATTCAAGAGTGAAAGTGACTTCTCCGGATCCGGCGACGATGCCGAGGTCAGCAGCCACGTTCCCAACGCGCACATCGGCGGGACCTTCCTCAGCCAGGCGGTATCGCAGCACTTGCTTGGCCGCGGGCTGAGTCAGCAGCTGCAGCAGCAGAAAGCAGTAGCAGAGGCAGTCCGTCGAGCCGGTATTCCTCATGGCGCACAGGCTCTAGTCACCGTTCTCGGAGGGGGAAAATAATGTAAACTTGTTTTCATCAACAGTTTGCTGAAAAAGAAAGCGTTCTGCCTTTCTGTTTCGTGCTGCCGCCGTTTTTTTCAGCGCGCGCTTCAACTACAGTGGATTTGCGGCGGAGCGCCGCTCTCTCTCCTCCCTTTCCCTAACAATTTATTCTCTTCAGTCTTTCTTTTTTTCACCATGAATACATCCAGTAATCTGAACCCCCGCACAGTCCTGTAATTAAACGCGTTCAAGACTCATTGTGAAATGTCCACGCTATCGAATTAAAACGCACCTGTGGTTTACTAAACAACAGAGAGAAAAAAATACCTTGGACATGTCAATCCATTCTAACTCGGGATAAAAAAATGCTTCAAAATCCCTCTTCTTAAATCCGTCATGTTTCCAATACAATCGGCTGAACTTTACGGGTCCGCTTGCTTGCGCACGAGCTCAGCCTCCGTTCCGGTCAGTGGCACAATAGAGTTTGAAAAGCAGACTCCGCAGTGTCGAGCGACGCTGCAACGGAGCAGAGGGAAAACGCGAGAACGAAAGATGAGTTGTAAATCCCGAAGGAGCTCGCATATAAGTATGTGGCGGAGATCCCGACGCACGGACTGTTCTTCTGTCGCTCGTTTTTTTTTTTTTTTTCCTGTCGGTCCGTACGCGCGCTTCGGCGTGCGTGTGTTTGTATGTGCGCGCACGCGCGTGTGTTTCAGTGCGTATGAGCGCAGCCAGTGTATCTGCGGCACTCCGAGAGGCGCTCGCGCATGATATTGCAGCGTCTCTCTCTCTCTCTCTCTCTCTCTCTCCACCCCTTCGCGTCTCTCTCCCAGCAGCTGAACTCAAGCACTTAGTTTAAATGAAAGTGTTAGTGCAGGCACGGCTTTGTGTGCTGGGTATGAGGGTATGTAGTCACGCATTTTTTGGAATCATTAAAGAACATATACAAATAAATATTGGACTCTGTGCCAGTCTTGTTACTGACAGTCAGGTTTTGGGGGGAGAGAATCTTAAGAGATTTAATACACATAAACCAATAATGTCTAAAATGTAAATGTGTTTTACACATTATTTCGGATATCTTAATCTTAATCGTGATGCTTTTACGTGAGTCTACGTCGTGCAGCCTGTTCTCAGTGCGTGCATGTTGCGCACCGCGTTATCCCGACTCAGCAAAATACTCGCGCATTCAGTAAAATGTCTGTGCGTTCCGCGTCAGGTGTTCACACACAGACACTGCTCGTGAACTTTTCGATCAAGCCATTTATTTCGTGCATCTTATCTATCTGTGGCGGATTCCGTTACGCTAACCAGCTCCTTTTTTATTCATTAATAGATTAGTGAACCAATGTTAAGCTCTAGCTCCGTGCACTGCATTCGCGAGCTGCTTTTCTGATCCTTGCAATGAAAATGCGCGCTATTTATTTATGTGCGCGTTCATTATTTCTCATTCTTCATTTTCCCCCCTTTGCACTACAGTCGAAGACCGGGATGGGCACCACGGACAGCGCCTCTCGGTACTGACAGGAGCAAAAAGAGTGCAAGGGAGTCCGTAATGTGTGTGCGTGCGTGTGCAAGAGAGAGAGAGAGAGAGAGAGAGAGATTGTCAGTTAAAATCCAGCACCCATTTATCATTGCACAAACGCAAAAAACAAAAACAAAAAAAACTATAGCATCCAGACTACATCAACGTAATAATGGTCAATATTACTGTTATAGATAAGTCCACTTTCAGTGTGTGCTCTTTTTTTCCCCAGACTATTAAAAAAGATGCTCCTTAAAATTCAGCTTGCGTGTAAGTGAATATGTTGCTCCCTACTCTGAGGATAGGATATCCCGACACCACGAAGACTTTTTCTTAATTTATTTTATAAACGCGCGTGATGATAATAGTAGACCGTATCCTACCATAGATCATATGCTTTAATGTATACCACGTCCAAAGCCGCATATTACTGCACTAAACACTGTACTAATTACACCACACTCATCCATAATGAAACTGTGCAGTGCTGCAGTATGCGGGATTTATCCTCCGCCTGATAGGGGAGCAGCGCCCTCTGTCGGATAATTACGTGAAATATTAAAAACGTTATATCAGGTCTTTTCCCAGTCCTTTTTTTTTGAGCGAATTTTCGGCTCATGACACACTGTCAGAGGCCACTTTAATTCCCTGTTGTCCGCTTCAAAAAGGTAAAGGAACTAATTAGGAAATTAATGACATTTGTAATGAGTGTTTTCAGGGAAAAAATGCTCTCGGGGATATCACTTGACATGATCAAGGAAAAAAAGGAGGTGGGGGAGGGGGACCTTTTTTTTTTCTTAAACGTGACTTTTATTTTTGGATACTACTCACGGGAGCTTTTTAGATTATGACTTCCAGTTAATGCATTGTGCACTGCAGAGTAGAAGCCATTTGCATGTGTATGCTTAGAAAAACATAAAGCATGCCTTTTGTCACGAGGGTGGTAACTTGACCTTTGTCATTTTAATGTGTCTTTTAGCAGGGAATTTTGATAGATTAGTAACGATACTTAAAGTAACGACAGCAATTACCTTTTAGCGTAAAAATCTTTAAAGTCACTATGTGCAAAGAGAAGACAAATAGAAGATACCCACAAAATGGAAAGTTACAAAGGACAAGAAATGCTACAGGAAAATACCCCCTTTACAGAGAATGCATGGTTTAAAAGCTACAAGTAGTTCAAGTGTTGTAGTGCATAAAAGCCTTGACCTACTTTACTACATAAAGTGTAAATGCCATTTCCTTGAGAACTACTTCAAGCATAAAAGACATTGGCCAGAGTGCTTTATAAACACATCAAGGTCATTTGATCATAGCATGTTACAGTATATAGCATCACTACATATAGTATCTCATTCTATTGATCAGGAAATTTACTATTGGCAGTGTTACCTTGCGTCAACACATTATATTTTTAATAGGCAACTTGAGCATCTCGAGAAATAGTTCATACATAAGCGGCTGATGGATTTTATATGAATTTTAAAAGCTACTCACTTACATTGTACATAGTACAATGATGAAGCAAAGCTATTAAAATATTGACTGTGATGGCATGTTGCATGTAACCACACTGTGTTTTCTTAAAATGCCATGCATAAGTCTTAAAATGTAATTTATATATGTACAAGCAACAGCAATGTGTATATATTTCCTACAATGCAAAAAAAAAAAATCAATGATAAACAAGCTGATTGCAGAAATGACTTTTTATTATTTTCAAACTAAATTTATCAATATAAACTGCATAAAAGACACAAAATTGTCTTGGCTTTTGATGAATAAAGCACAAATTGAATAAAAGTATACTAGGAAGTTAAAGAACTTTTTCTCTATCCAGGAAAAGGAAAGTAAAAAATTGAAACGGCTTGATTTTTCAGCACAGCTCAGACGGAGTTGTGACTCAGAGACTCGAAGAGATAAAGTGAGAGAAAGTGATGCTGAGAAAGTACTGTTTCACCAGAATAACTTCCCTTAGAAGCATCTCACTGCTGGGGTCCCAGCCAAAGGTGTCAAAGCAGCAACAAGGAACATTGCTGTTAATGATAAATGTGATGGAAGTCGCTCCGGAGTGGGAGCATCCAATGATCCCAAAACCTTGAGCTATTTTGGAGTGAAGCAATGTGAATAAGTTGTTTGGGACTGTGGGTGTCGCAGTCGATCAATTATATTCCCGCATTGCAGACTCAACACATTCCTACAGGGAAATCATCATTTCCATATCTGCTCAACATGCTGGCATCACTCAACCTCCACAGTGGCAGCAGCTCCATTGATTTTTCTTTTTTTGCAAAACGTTCCCACAGTATATAATCCATATCAGCTGAATAGTCACTGTAACAATGACTAGGTCATTTCGTTTTAATAGTCAGACAAAACTTGCTTAAATTTTGCCTAATAAATTGTAATACATAAATTATGTGTTTCTACTTATTTGGGGGTGGCTAATAGCAAATATACCAAGTATATACCAATATACTATTTAGTTATTATCTTATATATTTCACATAAGTCCAGGCTCATAGAAAGACAGAAGCTAAATAGATCCAATGTCTTCTTAACTGACCAGGCAGACACTAAAGAGAAATAAATGAAAAAAATAAATCTCCTCCACTCTCTTTTATTTTCCATGTGATGCAAACTTTGCTGTCAACCATATGGTAAGAAAGCATTATTTTAAAAAAATTTTTTTATTAAAGATTATTGCTTAGTTTATACAAATATAGCTGCTAGTATTCAGCTAGTGCAGCTTTATAAATGCAAGCTAGCAGCCATTTCTTGAATCTAGCTAGAAGGCAATTAGTAAACAAATATCTTTCTTTGTGAATAATATGTTTCTATACTGGCTTGGAAACTTAATGAAATTCATTGGCTTTTGTTAGCTTTATTCTCACAAATCTAGGTGAACAATCATAATATTATAGTAAATAAATCAGACCAATGTCTGCTACTAACATTGACCATCTTAGTCATTTCAGCTTCATGTTTAATTTTCCCTTAATTATATAGAGTGTATAATGCTCTTATAATAAGCCTGGCCAGTAGAAAATATTTCTCTCATGAAGATATTTATTCATGATTTCCTACTGTAAACATCTTTTACATCTATTCACCTCTTCTCTCCTTTACAATGTGAGACAGCACTGAGATGCCCACTAAAGCTAGCAAAGAGTGCTGCTGGTAATGAGCAAGTTCTGCCCATGTATCAATGTCCTGCTCACAGAGAGAAACACCGAGTAGGACTGAGGGAAATCTCCATTGTCAAGTGAGTAAAGTCTCAAGTATAAAACACATGCATTTGTTTTAAATGCTTTCAATGATGCACAGTGGTCAATAAGACATAGATTATGTAGCGACTATGTAGTGATTTGTTTATTCAGCGCTTTTGCTGACAGCATTGCTCACATATGCATGAGTGCAATACACATATATAGGTAATGTATATTGTATTATGCATTATTCATGGCTTTTTCCAATTGGCTTATAGAGTGCTACACGCATAACTAATGGATGGACTAATCTGTTTTCTACATTAATATTTATGAATATGCATAAATATGGTGATGCAGCACAATATACTAGGTGCAGGTGCAGATGTAATCATTTTAAGTGTTACTAATAATTTTATAACACTTCAGTAGAAATGGAAAGGTAGGGATGCCTTGAATTTTGCATCTTTTCCATGAATCAACATGCCACTGAAAGGCTGTCCAGATTTCTGGTCTGTGTCTCCATATCCCCCACATCAACACGGCTATTTATATCCCTCGCTTTTCTCTTACTATTTCCCTTAGCCTTCACTCGCCCCTAAAACAAAAGGTGAAGAAACCTGTGTCTAGCACGCAAACATGTACATAAAACCTTTTGAAATATACATGTGGTATCATGTTGACTTACAGCCACGAGAGGCTTTAAAAAAAATCTTGACATTTGAGTATCCTGGCAGACACGAATGGTTTATTCTTACCTCAATCCCAGGGAAGACGTCACCATGTATGGTAGGAGATTTAACACACAAAACAGGAAAATGTGAGTGCTCATATAGCTCTTTCGTTCACCTTCGTGATCCAGGCTTTCATTTCCTTTCATTTTATGGTTAAACCATGTTAAATATTCACTGCTGTGTTAATGCAGTGAGAATATATTCAAGTTATAATTGTGTACTTAGCAGCTCCCCAATAAAGCCAGATCATGCATCATATGCACCACACAGATGGAGTGGGAAAGAAGGAGTGTGTGAGAGAAATTATGTGAGAGGAAATTATATGCTCTTGTAGCTGTTCCATATTGAGGCCAGTAAGATCAGCATGCAGTTCTCTGACTCTTAGCTTGATTTTAATTTGAATAGAATGAAAATATATTTTACATATTAATCACTACTTTAAAAAATATAAATGTGGCTGAACATGAATATAATTGTATTTAGCCTCATCCTGTAAGTGTTAGAAAAAAAGGAGCACCAAGCAGGTGTGAAGGATAACAAGTAAGAATAAAAAGTAACAAAAAAGTTTTTATCACTTTTATAAAAAGTGATAGTGCAGCTGTAGTGTGTGTGTGTGTGTGTGTCTAAGAGAGAGAGAGAGAGAGAGAGAGAGCGAGAGAGAGAGAGAGAGAAAATGGTATACAGGCCAGAAGCAAAGGGGGGAGATTTTTCCCTCTCACAGTCTGAAGCTGCTGTCAGAAACTGAGCAGGAAGTTGGAGGGATGTGAAGAGGAGTCAGGAATGGCCTGAAGGTGTTTCTACTCCCTGTCTCTTCCCTTCTCTCTCATACCACAGGTGGGAGACTTCAAACATTGCCCCTCTCCTTGCACGCAACTGCGCCCAGTAAAGACCAACTCTGTCAAAATGCACCCTCTTAAAACTGAGAGGACACACACAAGCACACACACACGCGCGCACACACACACATACACACACACACACACACACACACACACACACAGTCGGATGAGCTAATCTTGTACAATACCACTATAACACATTCGCATGCAAAAAGTGCACAAAATAATTGTATTACTTGCTGTCAGTTGAAATGGTGTATGATACAGTGGTATCAACATTGCTGACAAGAAAATCTTGGCAGACAAAAAAAAAGGAATTTTCCCCAAGCCACTAGCATATGAGTTTGGATAAGATGGCTTCTTTTCCTTTTCACCTAAAATGTGCAAGAAAACACTGAAATAAATGTCTAGTGTGGCCACAACCTAAAAGCAGCTCTCTCATTCATTCATTCATTCATTCATTCATTTATTCGTTCATTCATTCATTCGTTTATTCATGTATTCAATTAAACAGTCTATAGTCTCAACCACCTGTTTTCTATTGGTTCACAAGGCAGAGGCTCATGAATTCACAGATCACAATTCACCAATGTTGATAAATTCACTGATGAAATTAACTGTTATGGACTTGACTATATATAGGTGCATCTCAATAAATTAGAACAGGGGTCTTCAACTAAAATTGCTTGAGGTCCGGTAAATGAACACTCCTCACCAGCTAAGGTCCGGACAACCCAAAA
>JAOVVA010000044.1:9812245-9823779 GCA_028565275.1 Leiocassis micropogon
GAGGTGTGCGGTGTGCACGGGCTCTCAGCCTGTTCCTGACGCCGGCTCGTTTCCCTCGAGGCCGCCGCTTCGCGTCGTGTCCTTTGTTCTCCCTCAGGATCTCACTCGGCCAGCTCGGATCTGGAGTTAAAAACGTCGAATTGTGAGTACATTGTAAACCAATAGAAACAAGAGTGTCTCTATCATACCTAATGTACTCAATGGTGGTGATTTTGCCGATTTTAAAATGCTGAAAACTAACTTAAAAAACAAGAACAAAGAAAAGGTGGTCGGAGCAGTCGTGACGGCAGCCGACCTCACCGGCGCCATCTTGAACCCCAGGTATGAATTTTTAATACTGTACAATGAAAAGTCGATGTTATTCGAAAATGGAATATCCAATGCACATTTACTCACATTTACTAGCAGGGGCCTGGAGCATATCCCAGGAGACTTAGGACATAAGGCAGGGTAAACCCTGGACAGGGTGCCAATCCATCACAGGGCAGACACACTCATTCACACACTACAAGCAATTTGGGAATGCCTAGCCTGCATGTTTTTGGACTGTGGGAGGAAATAGGAGCACCCAGAGGAAACCCACCAAGCTCGGTAAGAACATGCAAACTTTATTCAAACAGACCTGAGGCATCAAGGAATCAAACAAGGAACCTGGAGGTGCAAGGCAACAGTGGCAAGGCAAAACCACAATAAGTTACAGTGGTTTAAAAAAACAAAAAAAAAACACCTGTATCCATTCCTCTGCCTCTTACTTGGTTGGTAGCCACCATAATGGTTAGTTTACTTTTTTGCATAACAACTTTAATGCCTTTTTGATAAACTTGTTACACACTGCCAACAGTGAATCATCAAAACAGACTTTTTTTTTTGCCAACAGTGAATCATCAGTGTTCACTTCATCTGTCTGTGAAAATAATCAGCTGTATTTAAATAGTAAGTCCTGTCAACATTAATGACTTTTTTTTCCAAATTTGTGGTATAAAGCTAAACATTTGCTCACTATATATATATATATAATTTTTTTGTGAACACACACTAAAGAACGAGAAATAATGGACACCATGATTCCTGAGGCCTTGTCTTCCACTTCTTTCTATCAAAGAAATAGGGCCGTAATCCTGCCTTAAACGCCAAATCCGCTGTATACTGACATAATGCCCTTTAAGCTGACTAATTCCTCCTGTCTTCTTCCCTCTCTCTCGCTCTCTCTCTCTTACACACCAACACACACACACACAAACACACACACACACAGATTCTAATATACACTGACTCTTGCTTTCTTTCATTTTCTACCTCCATGACAAAAACAACAATAACAATGTGAATGCAGTCATTAACGTGAGCAGTTGCTAGGGAACCTTTCAAAGGTGGCGAATGAGTTTCATTAAAGAACTAGGCACCGTTGACTCCACTGAGCATTCCCCATCCACATGAGAGCATAAGCAAGAAAACAACAAACAGCCTAACTGTCAAACATGGTTGAGATGTATGTGCATGTGCATCAACACACGTCCCTCATCAGCACAGTAATGTGTTCACAGTAATGGTGACAAACACTGAAAAGACACACACACACACACACAAATATTTACATTTAGGCATTTGGGAGATGCTCTTATCCAGAGCGACTTACAAAAAGTGCTTTGATGTTTACGTCACTGAATAGATACTTACGTACACTGGGTTACTAGGTTACTAACTACAGTAAGTGCCATAAGTCAAACACAGTTGGGAAGGTTTTTTTATTTATTTAATTTTTTTTTGTGGGGTTGGGGTGGGGGATTAGTCAAATTTTTGAAGAAACAGATACGTCTTGAGCCTCTTGAGACTCCGCTGTATGGACATCTAGAGGAAGTTTGGTAGGCCTTTCAATCAGGGCTTGAGTCAACAGTGCTCCATTATATATTCTTTACGTCTATTAAACGCACTGTTTAAAAGTCTTAGGCACATGTAAATAGTTTCAAAATAATGAAATAATTACTGCATACACAAATAAATCTCCCTCCAAAGAATTGTAAATAATAACAAATGCTGTACACTTTGCCTTTAAAATCACATCACTTCTTTCAGGCCCATTTTTATACGTATCTGGCTGGTAGCTTGTCCTGGGTATCTTTCTTTCTTTATCATGCAAACCTTGATAATTGAAAGAAAAGAAATAAGTATGACAACATTAACTATTCTGACAACTAAATTGGAAAACCAGGTACATAAATGTATATAGGCATTATGTACCACATCAGAGTGAAAGGTGATACAGATGCAGGTGCAGGCGTGACGTCATTAAACATTGTGAAGCAAAAAAAACAAAAACAAAGGACAGGATGTAAAAGAACTATGACTTTAAACTCAGGAATAGTGTAATATTTGTATTAGCATTAGCTAGTACTAAACCAAATAAAACAAGCAACAAAACGAAACCTATTAGCGCATAAATTAAATACATGAATGAATCATAAAACCAAAACCAAGTGTGTGTGATTATGTAACTTGTTTGTTTAAAGTGTTTACTCCATGGTTCTATTTTGCTCGTAATCCTGCCATTAAAATACTTTTTTTTTTAAACTTGAAGTACTGAAAATGGCACTTGTAAGTAAGTAATTGTGTTTTTTGCCAGATTAAGGCTCTTTGCTCTGTTTCAAGATGTATTATCATACTTTAAAAATAAATAATGAAAATTTATATCAAATATCCCCCAATATTTATATTGGGTATACAGTATGCACCAAAAGATATAGTACTGAAATGAAAAATAAACGTCTTGTTGTCATCTGTGAGTTTATTTCTTATAAAAGAAACTAACATACACACTATTAGCATATTGATTTACAACGATCAGTGTAAGGTAAGAGTTTGAAGTGTGTGTGCACCACCTCGCTGGAGACAGTGTTCATATTGTTCACGTAGATTCTCAACCCGGATTTCCAGAACAATGGTCGCTGCAGACTACTGCAAAAGGAGACGATTTGCTCGTGTAATGCAGCCACAGTTCTTGGTAGATCCTTACAGTTGAACACACTCTTCTTTAAAATTACCCACAAGTAGGTATCAGTTGAAGTAAGATCGGGGGAATGGGACAGGTATGGGAAGAAATTGTTCTGCCACGTTTTTTAAACGGTCCCCATTCACGACCACTTCCATATGAGCGGAAATAATGTTCACCTCTAAATACTTTTTCCTCTATTGAGAGACTTATTTTAGCACATAAAATAAATTGAATATATATTTTTAAAAAATTTGTGTGTTTTATTGTGTAACTTTTATACATAAATTAATAATGGGTAAGTCTGTTACGAAAAAGAGTTCAAGCACATTTCTACACTCCTTTCCCAGACCTTAACTTGCAGGTGTCTTTGAGCAGACACACAAACATGCATAGACACACACACACACACACACACACACACACTTTATGCCTCTTTTTGGCATCCATGTCAACCCTCACAGGAACCTATCATCAGTATAATTTTTACCCCAGAGGAACCACACCTGCTGAAATAAAAAAAATGCAACATTGTTTTACTCATACAAGTTTTTGCGCAGCTCTGGAATATAAATCTTGTTGGAGGCCTTACAGTTCAGTCTTTGGCAGCACGATGGCCGAGAAATGTACTACAAGTGAAGCTCTGGAATCCATATTTGGCAATGACAGTGATCAGGAGGAGAGAGGTCAGGTTGAGAGTGAGGAGCCTTGAGAGGATGTAGTGTCAGATGTTGAGGCTGACACACAGTGCAACCCAAAGGAGGAAGACTTTAACACTGATGAGGAAGAAGACTGAAGTTGTGGTCTCCTTTCGGCCAAAAACATGAAAATTCCTGGATGTCATCCCCACCTGAGAGAAGAGGTTGGATTCTAAGTAAAAATGTCATCAGGATGACCCTAGGGCCAACGCGATATGCCATATCCCAAGTGGATGACATCAAGTCCAGTTTTCATCAACCCAGACTTTTTAATTTCATTGATGTGTCGGCCTATAATTTTTTTGTAGTTGGGAGGGAGTTCAATCCATGTTGGAAGAAGGGCAAAAACTACACGAGGAGGCTGTTCCTTAAAAGAACTTGGCAAAAGCATGCCATGAACACCATCCTCTAATGCATTTGTGAGGGACATGCAAGCAACAGCAGCAAAATCCACAACAACCAAAAAAGGAAGAGGCAAAAAAGGTGCCAACTTTGTTCACCAAGAGATAAAAAAATAAGTTTTGTGTGCCAAAGATGTGGTGTATATACTGTATTTGCAAAGAACTGTTTTGTCCTCTTATGAGCATGTTGGGTAGAATACTGGGGTCATTGCATACCCCAGTATTCTACCCAACATGCTCATAAGAGAACAAAACTGAGGAATGTTGGGGATGACACTAGTCTTTTCACAGCTTAATGAGAAAATTGTAAATGTGGTTGAAATTGTAAATGTGGTTGAAATAAACATAGTGTTTATTTCAAGCATTAATTTTGTAATGGTTGAAATAAACAAAGTTAAGTTTTTCCTGTCTATATTTGAGGTTTTGTTTTCAATAAATAAATCCTACCAGTCAGTTTTGACCAGGAACACTAAGTTTAGAAAATTTAACTGATTTAAAAAAAATACTTTGGTAAACATTTCAAACATTGAAGTACTGTGTGATTAATAGTACAATATGATTTATTTTAGTTTGTTATAGTAAAAATAATATCTATATAATGTTATTTTCCTTACGGAAATGAGCGGTATGACCTCAAGTAAATGAGGCCCTCAGGACATACAGAGCAAATACAAGATCAAAAGTTGTAAGGTTTACAAGAACTTATGTTGATAAAAAGATCCAATACAACATTCGGTGATAATATATGTATTCTTGTGGATTTATAATGAAATAAAATTATCTGGTCAAAAGTGACCAGAAACATTATGAGTGTGAGCCAAAAATGAACATGAGGATTAATTGTCTTTCGTTTAATCTTTATGTTTATATTAGAACAGGACCAAACAAACATTTCAGCATTGTTTCCAAATCAACCATCTACAACCAAGGCACATTTGTCATTAATTATAGAACATCTTTTTCATCCAATCATTTGCACTTAGAGCTCCTCTTTAGTCCATTGTAACCTTGTTTTCATTTGTTTAGGTGTTAAACCTCTGTTTTTGTTTTTCTATATCACTCAGTTGAATTCTTATAATTCTGTCACAAAGACTGGATTTTTTCCCCCGCCCATTTGCTATCCTGACACTTTGATGTCTTCCTTGGCGTATAAATTTATTTTTTAATTTTTTTTAAATTCCCTAATTTGCTTATTCTTGCCCCAAATAAAAACATAGCTGGTTGAAAACAGTCACAAACGTTTGCCACAACATATGTTGGATTTCCCTCTTGAAAGAGTTTTATAATCCTTTCCATTGTTCCATTTGACAACACTTTTGTTGGGGGCATGTTTCCTTTCAATTAGCCAATTCCAACAGCTTGTTAATGTCGAAAAGTACTTTAACTGCAGAATAATTAGCATTTTACACTTGTGCCAGCTTTGTTTTAGACAAATAAAAAATTACAAGGTGATTCCATATTTTTTTTCTTGACATTTCTCTCTTTCTCTCTCTCTACACACACACACACACACACACACACACACACACACACACATTATATATACAGTATATATATATATTTTTTTTTCTTTGTTTTGTTTTTGTTTTGTTTTTGTTCTGAGGCATGTTATATTGATGTATTTGAAATACTTTATTTGCTATGAATGAAAAACATCCTCTTAGTATTGTGATTCCATAATTTTTTCCAGAAATGTAAAAGACTGTTTCTGGAATTCTGATGATGAGTTAAAGCCATCCACTGCGTGACTCAGCTCGTTGGTTCTCTGTCGCTTTCTAGTTCCAAGCATACACACCGACAGATGAACAGCCCAACGGACAGCCCCACAGACCACGAGCTACACTCCTCTCTGTGTTTTATAGCACAGGGAGAAGCCCAAGATCCAATAGCGCAGTTTAGTCACCGGCCATTCCTGTGGCCCCGCCCCTTTGCACATCTGCAGAAGGGGAGGCCGAATACCTAGTGAGCTCCAGAGTAAGCGAGGAGCGACAGGAGATTTAGGCACATGCCACATTGCTCCTCCCTCAGCTCATGGTCGCCACTGGCACTGCCAAGTAAGACCTCAGCCTCGCTAGGGACTTGACCCAAGGTCCATGCCAGTTGCCCTCGTGCTCGCATTCCCCTCCAGTGTAACAGGTTTAATGCACAGGTGGCACCACAAACACGAACAGAAGGTGAGGTCTTATGGAATGGGTAATTTTATTTAGAAAAAGGGGCGAAGGAAAACGTTAAGAGAAGGGATGAAGTGAAAAAGGAAAGGAAAGAATGCACATGCAGGTCTGTGGGCAGTGGAGGGCACAAGCTGGTAAACAATGATGGCAGGCAGAGTTGGCCCTTGGCCCACGCGGGCAGCAGCTCCTGCAAGCTTCTTTGAATGGCATTTCTCATGATCGGCCAAACCAGCTTTCCACCTATCTTTCATCGGTGTGGCAACAGGCAGGTATCACAAGGACACTCCTTGCCTGGGTAGCATTCCCGGCTTGGACTGGAACCCTTGTCGTGGAACACACAACAGCCTCTACTTCTTTGGTGGCAGGGTTACAAGATTCGGCTCTTGAAGCTGTCCTCAGTGCAGCGATCAAAGACATAATTCCACTCGCGCCTTTGAAGTCCTGGGTGCATAACAATGGGCCTCTCGCACGCCACTCCTCACGCTTTTTGTGTCCGTTGCATGACTCAGCACGTTGGTCCAAACAAACAAACTGACAGATGAACAGACCACAAGCTACACTCCCTGTTGTGTTTTATAGCGCAGGGAGAAGCCAGAGATCTATCAGCGCAGATTAGTCACCAGCCGGTGCCCATTCACACACGTCCAGAAGGGAAGACCGTCCACCTAGTGAGCTCCGCAGTGAGCAAGGAGCAATAGTAGATTTAGCCGCACGCCATTCTATTGAAAAAAGTTGAAATATGCCATTTCATTGGTGTAGTTCATGCCTCATGCCGCAACATGCCACGGAGGAGTAATAAAATACTAAATGTGGGGTTTTTTTATGTTACCATAATTTTTTACCTTGAGTTGTTTTTTTTGTTTTTCAAGGGGGTCTTTCTTCCCTGATCCCAGGTTTTGCTGTACCTAGAACACCTAATAGCACTTGAATGTATCATGTCATCTTCCAAACATTTAAACTAATATGCTCACAATAGTATGGTAATATCACTGAAGAATTTGAAATGGATCATACACTGGATACAGTACCATCATGAACTAAAGTTTGCAGCTAATTATTTATTAATTATTAACATAAATTTTGACACCCGATCTTAGTCAAAATAATATTTATAGTTTAATTACAACAAATTCTGCTTAAGTACCATCATTTAGACATAAGACACAGTGGTGAAACCAACCCCACACCAAGATAAATCACAATAAAAATATCAGTTTATCTACTTAGTGTGCTGTTTGTTTAAAATCAAAAAGTGGCCAAATGTTTCTGGACATCAGACCATAAACTCATAAGTGCTTGTAAATCCATATAGATTTATCCTCCTTATGGTAAAATAAACTCTTTTGGCAATGCTTTATTCTAGATTTATGATAGTGGCTGTGGGGATTTGCCCATTCAGCCACAGAAGCATTGTTGAGGTCAGGCACTAATAAAGGGTGAAGAGGCCTGAAGCATAGTTGGCATTCCACAATATCCCAAAGGTGTTCAGTGGGGTTGAGATCAGGGCTCAAAGCACAACACTTGAGTTCTTCTACTCTAAGCTTGACAAACCATATCTTCACAAAGCTCGCTTTGTGCACAGAGGCATTGTCATACTGGAACATGTTTGCACCTCTTAGTTCCAGTGAAGGGAAACTTTAATGCTAGGGCATGCAAAGTCATTGTATACAAGTGTGTGCTTGTTACTTTCTGTCAATAGTTTGGGGAAGAACAATATATGGAGATGATCAGTTGTCCACAAACCTTTGGCCATGTAATTTATGTTAGAATACTGAAAGAGTTTGTAATGTGATAGCTGACTGATTAAACAGAAAACCTTAAACCTATTTAAACCACCAAATGATCTAGCACTGCTTGATTTTGAGAACCCTGCTAAGAAAATGATGCACATTTGAATTTGTTCAATTTCAGCTTGGCTTTTTTGTCATTAAATTTGTGGAATAAATTGTTGGCCTGAGGGTTTTTCACACCTTCTGTATACTGACAGCATTCTGTTATAGACATGCATAAAGATAATTAGAAAGCAGGCTTTTACACAACAGGGTAATAAATAACTGCCGATAAAGCATATGCTGAGTGCCGTATCCAGACAATTCACATAAATTATGTGGATTATTAGATTATTAACTATTGAGCATATTTTTAGTTCTTGTCCCTCCCTTTACCACAATCCAAACTGGAGCTTTCTAAATCAGGCTTTAAAGCTTGCTGCAGAGGCTTAACACCAGCTCTACACCAACTACGCTGTTTATGGGCCAATCCCGTACAAGAATTATGGACCCCATATGGCCCTGCTGCAGACCACGATCACTCTGTGTGTCTGCGTGTCACTCTGTGGAATAATACACAAATTGCATCAAAACAAAAAGGAATTCGGGCTGTTTGTGATACAGTGGTGAGCTGTCTGAACATGCATGGATGTTAGTTGTGTGTTTTGTTAAAGTGGGGAGAGATTGTGATATCTGCAAATAGTTGGTACAAAGAGGTCCTAAGCCTGCTCTCCAACTCTCTCTATGTGTGTGTGTTTGTGTATGTATTTGTGTGCAAAAAGTGGAAAAATGCAACAACAACAAAAAAAGACAAGAGAAAAATGCTGATGTGTGTCAGTGTGACTGCAGTGCATGTGCTGTCTTTCCTATACACTTGATGGATGTTTATGATTAAGGTTGCAAAGATCCTCACTGATGATGATGATGATTACTGCTCTGAAGCAAAGATTAACCCAGCATCATGGCACTATTAAAACTGTCAGTCACACGCACACACACACACACACACACACACACACACACACACACACACACACACATCAGTTCATAGATGGCTTATGCACAACTGCTCCATCACACTAATGTAGCTGTTCTTAGAATTATATCTCACTTTTTTCTTAAATATTCACAAGTGAAGGGAGAAACACACACAGTTCCTCTTCTGCTACATTTTTGGAAGTATTGGAAGTTTCACAGTTTTTGCACCTTTCCTGTTACTGTACCTCTCTGTGACAGTTCTGTGTGTTTGTGACTCTTTTTTTTTCAGACTTGTGTCCCTCTATTTTCTTTGCTAGATAGGAGGAAAAAACACCAGGTTATTATGTGTAGTTTTGGTGTACAGTGCTGCTGGTGTGACATGGTGTTTTTTTGTTTGTTTGTTTGTTTTTTGTTTTTTATTTTGTGGTCACAAATTGATATTTTTATGCCACAAGTTTCTCAGTAACTATTTTGTGGCCATGGTGTACTTAATAGATGAGTAAGTCACAGAGAAATCAATTGAGGTAGACCATTGTGGCCACCTAAACATAGAGATGATAGTAAATACACTACTTATATAATACTCTACTTCAATCTTGGAATGATGCATAACACCATCTTTTCCACATATACATACCATTTTGCTATGATTTTGGTATTTCTTGGACACAATTAACCAGTTTGTGGGCATGTGGTACTAGGCTTATGGTCTTGAAATATTAATTTTAAGACCACAATAGATTTTCTGACATGATGTGATGTGTTTTTGACAAATGGTAACATATGATCATTTTAAGATGTTCTGAAATGTTCCTCCTTCAGCTATATAATAATAATAATAATAATAATAGTAATAATAATAATACAGTTAAATCTTGAATTGCAAGCATAATTTTGTTCCGGAAGCATGCTTGTATATCAAAATATTTGCATATCAAAGCAGAAATAATGGAAACTCTGTTGATTCTGATAAAGTAAAAATAAAACAAATTAACAAGCACTTTATCTTTGAAAAGAATTCCAACATAGCAGTGTTCCCTTTTGTGTTTTTTTTTTTTTTGATTATCCTTTGATTAGGATGATTTTCACATACACATGCGCATAAAAACACATAGACGACACGCGCATACACAGACAAACACACACTTAGAAAACTGCTTTGTTGAGAAACTTCTTTAACAAGGAACCTCTCTAATAACCCTCGCACACGCTTTCTGACAGAGAGAGACCTTGGTAACTGGATCATTAACAAGGAACCTCTCTAATGAAACATGCTTTTGCTTTGGATGTTGACTATACGAGTGACGCACGTGCACTGACACTGAGCATGGGAGATGATGACCCATCCCACAGCTAGCATATCGAAACCTTGATGTTTTATTACGTTAAAATTATTTTTACAATTTTACTTGTCTTGCAAAATGCTTGCAGACCAAGTGTCTTGCAATCCAAGGTTTTACTGTAATAATAATAATAATAATAATAATAATAATAATAATACTCTCACGCAATCCTTCTCTATAACGTTCATCTTGTACAGGGGCCTGGAATCTATTCCAGGACACAAGGAAGGATACACCCTGGATGTTGTACCAGGAACTTGGACGTTTTAATAAATTAAGGTAAAAACTACTTCAATTATCAAGCTGTAACAGGATTTTGCTCTTTGTGAAACATTATGCTGAGTGAGAATAAGGAAGAAGAGATTGCTGTTCTTTAATACTATATCAAACCTCTCACAATAACATTAGTTTCATAATGTGGACCACATTTTCTTGCATGGGACATTTTTGTTTATTCTTTGTGGTTTTGATTTGATTGATTGATTGATTGATTGATTGATTGATAGATTGATTGATTGAAAAGTCTTGGTAAAATAAACCATATTCCTTCCCTTTGATGAAGTTTGTCCTTTTCCTTTTTTGGACTTTTTTTAATCTAAAATATAACAAGCAAAGCAAAAAAAAAAAAGTTACCAATTTGGTTTATATATCACTTATTATTGACTGTTTACATGTTTGCTACCACAGAAATGCAAACTGAAGCCAAAGCCTCCTGGAAAAGGGAGAAGTGAAATGAGGCTTGGATTAAAAAAAAAAAAAAAAAAAACATGCATCTGCTCTTTGATCCTAGAAGCAGAGCCAGAACTGCAAACATGATGCTGAAATGGAATAAGGAGGGCTAACAATATTGTGCAGTGTACTGGGTAAGCCTTTCTAAAAGTTGTTCTCCACATTTTTAAAGCTGATCTTCTTTACTCCAGTTTGTTATGCATAAAATTATTTTATTTACAACAGCAATTTCCACTTTTGCTTCTTTCAGCATTTCAGCATTATTGACTGCTACTATATGTGTCATACATTGTGGTAGACTGACCATATGTAGCTAGTGCGAGCAGTATGTCTCAGTAACGCTGTTACACCTGTCCATTAATGTCTTAACATTAACTAAAAAAAAAACCCTGTAGATAGTCTTCCTTAGCTAGTTAGTTTTTGTTCATTTATGTTGTAATTTATGTTAGGTCAATCTGT
>JAOVVA010000044.1:9823879-9834472 GCA_028565275.1 Leiocassis micropogon
CTCCATGCACACAGAGCCGGGAATCGAGCCTGGCCGGGAATCGAACCCGGACCCTGGAGGTGCAAGGCGACAGTGCTCTGCTTTGTTTAGTTCTATGGATTTTTTTTTTTATTGTAGTGGATGACTAAAGGGATTTTACTTGTGTGCAATGTCATATTTAAAATTTAAAAAGACCATAATTTGATTACATTTATTATAAAATATTCCTTTGGGATGTAAATTATTTTGATACATTTTTGAGACAGAAAGAAAATTAAACCTTAATGAAAAAATTATTATTTTTTTTTTTACAAATATACAGAGTAATTTCTATTGTTTGAGATGTGAAAGGTTTATTTTATTATTGTAAAGGGTGCCAATAATTATGAAAGGTACTGAATAATGTTTCTGCAAAAATGTTATATAATTTGGACACTACTGTTTGCATGATCCTATACAATCATTGGCTTAATATTGAACGCACCACTAACTTTCCCTCACAGCTAATTTGCTGGCATGTGATTACGACAAACTATTAACATCTAACAACAACATTCAATATTTTAAAAGGTGCAAATTAATAAAAAAAATTGTTAAACATTCTTTCAAGTATTTTTTGAGAAAACCCACGAATTCACGAATCACGAATTGTGATGAGAGCATGCAAAAGATGGAAAGTCAGATTCAAACTCCCAACCATGGAAGCTATGTAATGACTAACCATCCCCCTGATTTATGAAATATCTCATTACATATTTTTGAGAACTTATTGAAGTCATTATTATTGAACTTTCCAATGACAAAACTTAAAATTCAAATGCAAACACAAGCACACATTTCTTAAGTCCGACAAAGTGAGTCTTATATGCCTTTGTCACGAATATACAGTGTAAAGCATACAGATTCACTTGATTAAATCTCTGTCCCCTTTCCCTACGCTGCCATAATTTTGGACATTTTATACATTTACTTGTATGAATGTTACTATACACAATGAAAATATTGTATAATAAATATAATTTTAAATATTGGTGTCTGGTGCACTCCAATGTCTATTTTTTTGTACAAAAAATGTGAGCTACTACTGCGATTGAACCAGAAGTAGAACTGCGGTCCATACGTATCTGCGGAAATTCGTAGCTCAAATGTTTGTAAGTCAGGGACTACCTGTGTATATAAAATATTAACTAATCATTATATATTTCACATATACACCCACTCACAAAAGTAAGTACACTTTTCTAATTTCAGCAAACATTTTAGTATATCTTCTTAAAGGACAACACTATAGAAATGAAACTTTCAGCAGCTTGTATAATAGTATAGATTGACTGTCCTCTGAACATAACTCAATATACAGCCATTATTGTAAAAATATTGTAAAAAAGTCACATGTCCTATTCATCATGTTCATGTGTTTGTCAGTGGCCAAGTATGTTTCCAGACCTGAACCCTATTGAGTACCTGTGGGGCATCCACAAAAGGAAGGTGGCGAAGTGCCATGTGTCTAACATCCAGCAGCTCCATGATATCATTATGTAGGAGTGGAAGAGAATCACAGCAACAACATGTGCAGCTCTGGTGAATAATATGCCCAGGAGGATTAAAGTCATGCTAGATAACAATGGCGCTCACACAAAATATTGATTGACAATTTGGGCACAGGTTTGACATGTTCACTTTAACAGCCAGTTGCATGTTGAGTTATTGTTAGAGGACAGTAAATCTGTACTGCTATACAAGCTACACAATGACTACTCTAAACTAAAGTGTAACCTTGGATTACAAGCAACTTTATTTTTTAAGTAAAAATTTATTTTAATTTAATAAACGAGCAAGGTCTTAATATATGAGTAGTACGCATGCACTTTGTCTGCTGAGCGTCACATGATCACACCTGAGTTTTTTCTTCTCTCTCATGTGCTGTGGGATTGTTGGTAATCATCTACAATGCTCAGTCTCAGTGTGCGTGCATCTAATTACAAGTATCATTAGAGGTTCCTTATTAAAGAAGTTTCCTGACAGAGAAGTGTTTTCGTGTGTGTGTGTGTGTGTGTGTGTGTGTGTGTGTGTGTGTGTGAAAGTTGTCCTACACAGTAGCCCCTTTCCTCCTCGTCTCCTCTCGTCTTTACACATACATACCGATACACATGCACATGCACACACACACACACACACACTAACGGAAACACTCTAACGGAAACACTCTAACGGAAACACTGCTCTGTGTAATGTGCACATAAATTTTTTTATTTTTACATTATATTTTATATTAATTATTTTTATATGAATATTTTGGGCTGTGGAACGAAAATTCACTTCTTTAATAAATGTTTTTATATACAAGCATGCTTCCGAAACAAATTATGCTCACAATCCAAGGTTTACCTGTATATCCTATTTTTATTTTTATAGTATTGTCCCTTGAGAACATACTCACTTTTGTGATATATTATATATATTATACTGTACTGTATATATAATTTTATTTTATTTTTTTAGCAGGTTGCTAGCTCAACATCCTCCTCCTTTCTCAATCCAATCCATAACCTCAAACGCCTGAGCCACCACTGACCTAAATATAAATAAATAAATAAATAAATAAATAAATATAGGCACTCCTGTAGGTTATCAGTCCATTAGTGTAGGTTATTAGAACCACAAGAATGTCTTACTTGCAATGTACCTTATATAGAAATTAAAGTGTTGGAATTATTGTAAAGCATTACAATCCATTATCCCAACAAGGTAAGTTCTAAGTATGAAAGAGGGCAGGCCCACCAGGAGCAACCTTGACTATGCCCCATTAGGTCACCCCATAAGGGTGTTTATTACTCTGGCCAACAGGCAAATCAAAGTACGGGGTCATGAGATCATCATTCTAAAGCTAGAATGTAGCTTTGAGGTCAAAATGTCTGTTAGTCCTCTTAGGTTGATATTTAAAAATGAGTAAGGTGCAATAATAAAAGAGGTCTTAAATCCCATTTTCACCTTCCAATGTCTGTCTGACCCAGACAAAGTTAAGGCGTGTGCTGCATTGCTTATTCATTACCACCTTTTATTATTTCCTTCTAATTCTAAAAAAAAAACCTTTCACATGGGACTTGACCTATGAAATGTGCTTGGGTAGGCTAAAAAAAATGGTTGAATACTTGATTTTAAATCATATTTCTAACCACATAGCCTTTTGTAATCTTGCAGATTTGTATTAAAAGCCAAAGTGAGTGGCAGGGCTGGAATAACGTTAGCAGTCGCACAAAAGTAGCATTTCAATTTCACTCCATATATTAGAGGTTAACGGTATGAGTCTAATTGGTTGCTGCCTGGATAGGACATGAGGACACTAGACCTCAGGAGAGCCGTATCGAATTGACTGCCCTTTCTGTAATAAAATGGGAGGGAAAAAAAGTCTAAAGTAAAAGATTGCTGTACAGAGGCTGTGATTGAATTTCCTTATCAAGTCCCCCATCTCCACTTTGAGATTATCCTTTTGTTTAGCAGGAGCACCGAATGCCCTGGTTCATTTTTAAACTTTATTACATGCCAAGGAGGCTGACGGCAACCAGGAATAAAGGTAAGCTTGTTTACTGTACATCACTGCCACATTCTCTTCCATTTTGTTCTGGTCGCTTCCATTTCTTGCTTTTACGCACACGTCCCATCTAGTATCCATTATATTGTTATATTGTAACATTATATTGTTACATCAGAATGATACTCCATTTAGCATCATAAATTGCATCAAACAGTTTTCATTGCTCAGAATGACCATAGCTGGAATCATTTCAATCAGTTTGTCACTTAGTATCCTATTGACTGCCTCCACAAGTCCCTAACATTGCATTGCAGATCTGGCTCTGATAATTAGGCCCAGCCAGATGGATCGATAGTGTCTGCAGGAAAAACACTGGACAACAGACCACACCCTGGGGTAAGAGTGCTGTAGAATAGAGAGGCAAAGAGGCAAAGAGAGAAAAAAACAGCAGGAAAGAGACCATGCGAAGAACTGAGTGATTTGTTCAGATCCAGTAGCAGACACTAAGGACAGGGAGTGCACTTAGGAGAGGGACAGCATACAGAGACTCTGCAGAGAAGCACATGCAGCTCACATCTTTCACTCGCTCATACAGCTCAAATCCTCCCTCTCACCCATACACAGAGGACTGCCTCATCGTGCTTCCAGCTCACCAGATATGTGTTTGCTGATAATGTTCTCCTGTGGTGCAATAAGCCTTGTGTTCCCTGCGTTTGGTGTAATTAGGAAGCAATTTCATGTAATGAGAAATGCAGATTATGGTTTGAGCTGAAGGACGTGTCCTCTGAGATTCCAACTATAAATGGCAAAACTGAAAACGAATTTTGCTATAGTCTTAATTTCCTCCCAATATTAAACCATGTAATGTGTATGAAATCTTGCTTTTTTTCATTTTTAAATAAGCTTTACATATACAGGGCTGCAATGAGTAAATATAGATAGATGAACATAAAAACAGCATAAATATAGATTATCTCACTGAGCACTTTCTGTGACTTTTTATTAAATTTTCATCTGATGATCGATCAGTATGATTGTCTCGATCCAGATAAACACCACTGACCTAGAAAGCATTTTTACAGAAAGGCACATTAGCCTGAATATTTGTGTTATTACAAATCTTCTCTAATCAAGCAGGTAAGCTAACATGGATTCTGAGCCCATGGTTACCTTTTTTTTCCAATAAGAGATCCAGAAATAAAACTGTTTTTCAGCCACAGATGACAGAACAATTATTATTACATTAAAAAATATATATAGCTGACAGTCATTCATAAAATTTTACACCACAGTGTTGTTTAAGCCTTGCATTTGATTGGTCAGAAGGTGTAGTTTAATTAATTAATTAATTGTCTACAAGGGGTGGTCATAATATTGTTATTATTGCTGTAAAAAACTATGTAATGAAAACAAACATTGGTCATGAGCTTAGTCCTTCTCTAAATATCCTCCACTTAAGGTGACACATTTCTCTAAACGATGGATGAGCTGGTGAAGTCTTTCTAGAAGCCTTCTTTTTGGATCTTGAGAAAAAGTTGGTAATCACCTCATCGTTATCAAGTGCCTGACACAAAGTGGTTTCTTCAAGTGATGGCAGCGGTAGAAGTCACTGGGTCGGGGGAGTAAAGGGGATAATCTAGAATTTCGTGGCCCAAGTCGCTTGGACCGTTTCACTATTTTGTGAGCAAAATGGGCTAGCGTGTTGTCATAAAGAAGGCGCATTAAAAAATTTTCAATTGGGTGCGTCATTTTGGATTGACCCTCTAGCATCATCACGCGGAACAATAACGGAAGTCTTTTTAAACAAGAAAAAATGTTCAGGAACTTACTTATTTCTGGAGACATCATTTGGGCAAATATTTTTTTGTGTTTTCATACAATAATAAGAATTTTATGAACGCCCCTCGTATAACAGCACAGATAGTGCTAAGTATAGTGCAATAGGGGTGTAATTCGAAGCACAGGCTTATATTAATGTGCTCACTCCAATACTTTCATTTCTCTTGTAACTCCTTATTCATTGGATTTATTACACAGATTAAAAAGCTTGCTGGTATTAAGCAAAGAAGAAATCTTGGTTGTCAGTGCTTGGTAATGGTTAGTAGGCTGTCCTGTCACATGAATGTTTTAAACACAGAAGGCATTCTTGTTGCATTTTTTTTGTCATATTATTAGAGAAAAATACGATGTTTGGGAGCTCAATAAATATACTAGGAACAGGAACAGAACTTTTTCCACATACTGTACACATTCCACACCATTAAACATTCCACACCATTAAACATGATATTCATTCATTGATTGATTCATTCATTCATTTTCTATACATCTAATCCTGTAACTGGGCCACGAGGGGCTTGGAGCCTATCCCAGGAGACTTTAGGCACAAGGTGTGGTACACCCTGCACAGGGTGACAATCCATCGGGCACATTAGGGCACATAAACACATAAACACACACTACAGGCAATTTGAGAATGCCAGTATGCCTAATCTGCATGTCTTTGGACTGTGGGAGGAAACCGGGTTACCCAGAGGAAACCCACCAAGCACAGGGAGAACATGCAACCACCACAAACACACACACACCCAAGACGGGAATCGAACACTCAACCCTGGAGGTGCAAGGCCACAGTGTTGCAAGATAAGATATCATTTATGTAAATAAATGTAAAGATAAACTGTTATAAATACTAAATCATTTTTTAATAAATTAACAAATGTAAGTTCTACCAAATTGCTATAGGGTAAGAGGAATAGAACACTTCATAACATGCTGATATGAAGAAAAAAAATAAAAATCTTTGAAGTGTCAACCACATCACACCATTACCTTATATCGGCATACTCTTTAGTATTTTATTCCTCCATAGTTTCCTAAAACAGCAGATATTTTTCCTAATGAATTCTTCAAACATTTGCATGATCCAAAGTGTACACCACAGAATTTTAAATTTTATGCAGAGAGTGTATTCAGAGAGAAGAACTATCAAATCATGTTTCTCAAGTTGCATATTAATGAACATGACCTATTCTCAAGGGCACCTTTGTGATTAATAAAACTTTGGTTAAACTAACAAAATGCATAGATCACTTTATTTTTATCCTGGTGCAAGCGTGAGTTTTAACCTGTCTAAAAGTTTGGAAAGTTTCTCAGCTCTAGTTTGTGTTTTATAAAATTAGTTCCTTCAGCTCAGTTATAATAATCCAGTCTGGATGCAGATGGGCCTTTCTATTTATGAAACCTTTGCAAATGGTAATGTTTCTGAGTCCCATAGCATGTCAGATATATCATTATCTTCCCATAATTCCACATTTCGCTGTTAAGGATAGCTAGTCTTATAATTATCACTGGTAACAATAGACAATGGATTTGTCTCTAATGTGCTGATTTTTTCTTTCTTTTTTTATGGAAATTCATGCCTAATAAGACGTGGTTGTTAGAGCACAGTACTATTTTTATTTGAGGCATTTTATATTGCAGGTTATTTAGAGAGTTTAATGACAGTATTGATTTACATATCTAAAGATTAGAAAATAAAACCATTAGCAAATTATACCACCCCTCATGACTGAAGACCAAATTTCAAGATGGACTTACATTAAATGGTTTAATCACCTTAGAGGTCTGACATGATGATGAAGAGTAATTATAGAATCTGTTTAGAAGAACAGCATATAATGAAAACTATTTTCTGACTACAGTCGAAAATTAATCTTTATGTTCTTACAGGAAATGGTTTTAATAGAATCAAGTGTACATCCTGACCCATCCATCTTCTCTGCTACTGGTCTCTGCCCTTTTATTGCCCTACAAATGACAGTTTTGCACTGTCACCCATAGTGATGAGGACAATCTCTGGCTTTTTGCCTTGTTCAATGGCTTGATACCCCTCTCTATAAAACCCTAACAGATGGTCTTAAAGCCAGCTTTCCACTGACACATAAAGACCAATTTCTGCAGTGCTGGGGAAGTTTGATTTTTAATGAGCAGTACAAAATAATGCCACCCGTGTAATTTGGTGCAAACGTCCCACAGTTCCTTGGCGGAAACGGTGAAATCGGAGCAGAACAAACTTCATTACCGGCTGGTGCACCGTGGTAAAGAAACAAATGAGGTGTCTGCTCCCAAAATGTCAAGATAACCAATTATGAAATGTGAATCGCTTTTACACCATGAATCGCTTTTATGACAAAAAAGGGGGTGGTATGGAGGAGGTTTCTTTTGTTGTAAAGAATATTGGAAATATATATTGCAAAATAAATATTGGAATGAATATTGCACAATTCGAAATGCTATGGCTAAAGCTTGTGTGTGAATTTACTGATGTGTATTCACACATATACCATGAATTTTAGAACAAAGATTTTTGTTTTGGGCATTTGGGCTGAAGCACACCACCACAATGAATTTGAAATGAAATACTCATTATACGCATTTCACTGTCTTTTTATTTAGGAATGTTTCTAACTTTTGTATTGGCCACTCCAAGTGTTTTATTTATGTCTGTGAATCATTTATTTCGTTTGTTTAGTCCAATGATGATGGCGCGGTAGCTTAGTGGTACGCACTGTCATCTTGCACGTGAAGGATTCGGGAACAACTCCCGCCTCCCATGTGTGAGTGTGTGTTTGCACCCTGTCCAGAGTTTACCCCGCCTCGTGCCCTAGGTTTCCTGGGATAAGCTCCATGCCCCTGTGACCCTGCACACAGGATAAAGCGATCTAGACTATGAGATGAAATCTAACATTCAGAAACACCTCCTGGCCTTTATCTGCTTGATTAGTCATGGAGTAACAAGGGGAACAGGCCACACCTGGTCATGTAACTGCTTGTCAGCCATTTCTTATATTATTCATGAGCCCTCCAAAAATAGGGGTGCATGTGTATTAAAATGGCGGTAATTACTAAAAGGGTTAACGACACACTTTTTTCAAACGCCAATTTACAGGTGCATCTCAATAGATTAAAATATCATCTAAAAGTTTTTTTTTTTATTTCAGTAATTCAATTAAAAAAGTGAAACTCATATTATACATATTCATTACACACTGACTGATATATTACAGGTGTTTATTTATTTTCATTTTGATAATTGTGGCTTACAGCTAAAGAAAACCCAAAATTCAGTATATCAGAAAATGAGAGTACAGTTAAACCTTGGATTCCAAGCATAATTCATTCCGGAAGAGTGCTTGTACATATAAAAGCACTCGTATATCAAATCTCCCCATAAGAAATAATGGAAACTCAGTTGATTTGTTCCACAACACAAAAATATTCATATAAAAATAAGTATTAGAAAATATGAAATAAAAATAAAACAAATTAACCTGCACTACCTTTAAAAAGAATGGCTAACATAAGAAAAGAAAGGAGAGGAGGGCAGGGGGGGTTACTGTGTAGGGCGACTTACTGTGTTGACTGTACGAATGAGACTGAGCAGGGGAGATGATTACCCACAATGCCAAAGCACGAGTGAGAGAAAAAATACTGGCTCAGTTGTGATCATGTGATGCTTGGCAGATAAAACACGTGTACTAGTCGTCTGTCAAGACTTCGCTCGTTTATAAAGTTAAAATATATTTTAAAATTTTACTCATCTAAAAAAACACTCATAGACCAAGTTACTTGAAATCGAAGGTTCCACTGTATTGTGAAAAAGTTTAATACCTTAGACTTATGGTGTCAGTTAATTAACTTAAAACACCTCCAAAGGTTTCCTGAGCTTTTAATAGGTCTCTCAGTCTGGTCAAGTATGCTACACAATCATGGGGAAGACTGCTAAATAAACGGGAAAAAAGGTGGTAGAAAAAAGTGCACAAGCAACAGGGATAACCGCAGAGAGGATTGTGAAATAAAGCCTTTTAAAGAATTTTGGGGAGATTCACAAGGAGTGGACTGCAGCTGGAGTCAGTGCCTCAAGAGCCACCACGCACAGACGTATCCAGGAAATAGGCTACAGTTGTTTGAGGTATAGAGTAAAGTTTTCATATTAATTGAGAGCAATTGATGCTTTTCTCTGCTGACCAGCTTCATGGAGATGCTGATTTAATTTTCCAGCAGGTCTTGCCACCTGCTCACACTGCTAAAAGTGCTAACACCTGGTATCCCTGTGCTTGATTGGCCAGCAAACTCGTCCGATCTATGGGGGAATTGTAAAGATGAACAGAAACACCAGACCCAACAACACAGAAGAGCTAAAGGCCACTATCAGAGCAACCAGGGCTTCCATAACACTTAAGCAGTGCCACAGACTGATCGCCTCCATGCCACGTCGCATTGCTGCAGTAATTCATGCAAAGGGAGTCCCAACCAAGTATTGAGTGCTGTACATTACTTTTCAGTAGTCCAACATTTCTGTCATTTTTTATTTTTATTTTTTTAATTGGTCTTAAGTAATATTGTTTTGAGATACTGAATTTTGGGTTTTCATTAGCTGTAAGCCATAGTTATCAAATTTAAAAGAAAAACACTATATTAGTCCGTGTGTAATGTACTTATATATAAGTTTCACTTTATTTTTCAATTGAATTACTGAAATAGTACTTTTTGGTGTTATTCTAATTCAGGGGTCGCCAACTATCGGACTACGGTCCGAATCCGGACCGTGAGATGCATCCATCCGGACCACGATGCCTTTTGACTGAATGAAAAATATTATAATATAGCAAACGCTATTTTCTAATGAAATAAAATGTTTATCGGGCACGTGAAGCTCAGTAGAGCCATTTGGGTCCTATGGCGCCACGGGTTGCTACTACAGTTACCACGGCAACCGTTACGTTCAGATCTGCGGTCATTCGTGCATTGAAGAGAGCAGAAAGCGAAAGCAGCGCACAGACAGATTAGCGCAAAAAAAAAAAAAGTCACGTTCAAAAATTTGAAAAGTTGATTCGGAAAACCGAGATTTCCAAAATGAATGGGTGGGAAAATATTGTAGCGTTTTATCGCCGGAAAGGATGGTGGAGAGACAAGTGAGCATGCTCGCTGCTCAATGCAAATGGCTGGGAGTACTTTATTTCACTCACGCAGTCTAACAAACAGCATGAACAGCACATTCACCCGAGAACCTACCT
>JAOVVA010000044.1:9849082-9861098 GCA_028565275.1 Leiocassis micropogon
AATACAGTGGAACCTTCGCTCGCAATCCAAGGTTCTATAAATAAATATATAAATATATATATATAGGTATATTACAAAGTTTGGATGGAAATAAAAGGGTCTTCGCCTCTGTATGCAAAAGTAAACAAGTTTATTAGTTTAAAAAAAAGTCATTGTGGTCTGGCAAGAAGAACATTTCCTTTTTGTTGCACATCAGTGATTCCACTAGGATGAGTACATTGAACAAGCAGACCCAGTGGGATGCTGAAAGCTGATTACCAAACTAATAAGACTAAAAAACAATAAAACTCACACAATTGAATTTTTTTTTTTAAATATGGGTAGAACAGAAATACTTCCAAGTAGCTGAATGAACAAGTTTATAAGTGGCATAAATCAGACAAGAAGATTTTTCCTCTGACATGAATACCTCATAACAAACCTCTGCCACACACACACACGTAAAGTATATTTTATCATACCACACCATCTTCACCTTTTGTCTTTAAATGGCAATGGTCTTAATTGGCATAATACACAGTATTACATTATTAGTACAGCTAATGTAAATAAATAAATAAATGAATATATAACATTACTACGTAAAAGTCCTGATCCCCGCCTTATTTTCTTTTCTTTTTTTTCTTGAGGATTAGTTCTTCTGTCTTCCTGAAGGACTATTGTTGACATATTTTTGGTTTACATTTTAAGTCCAGTACCTCTACCTTACCATGTTCAGAGGAATGTCTTTTGTGAAAATACCTTAAATACAGTCTTTAGCCACTCCTCATGCCTTTGGGGTAAATTAAATTAAATTAGGTATATTAACAAAGAAATATAAACACATACAGTATTTTACTGTGACATACTGCAGTACTGCACATCTTCCTAAAGTCACAATTTATCAGCTGTTTATGTAACATCAGCAGCAACCACATTTTCACTCTTGTCTCTTCCAACCACTCAGCATCACCAGTATACTAATCATTTGTCATCATCTACATCTGTTTCTCACTGGTTCATGTCTTAAGTTAGATGGTGTTTATGCTTGAATAAATCATACGTCACTGTGTGTCTTCACAAACAAACAAAAAGAAATCCTCTAAAACTGCTCAGGTATATTAGGAAGCCTGGAGAACTATTCTTTAAGTCTGGCTTTTTGGATGCTAAATATGAAGAAATAAGAGGTGGTTCTAGACTTTTCACTGTATACGTTCAACAGTGCCCATACTGATTTATACAGAAGCTCTGCAGAATACAAAGTCCATTACTGCTTCCACACACACACATGTACAGTATTTTATCCTGTATAATATCACAGGCTTTTTGTTATACAATTAATAAAGATGTAATGGTATGTCGCTTTAAAATTGAAGAGATAGATAAGCGTGATTTCTTCAAATAAATCTTCTCCATACAGAGATTTGCTACTCACTCTTCTCAAGCTCTGGGCAGGAGTTCATAAAGGTCCTTTTATAAAGCCAATTCAGGGTAAGTGCTGCCTATCTGATTAATACCCAGTTGGCATCATTTTCATAAGCTGTAAGCTGCATATTGGCACCCTACTTGCTGACTTCCAAACAGAAGAATCAGAAAACAAGTGAAAGAGAAAAGTAATAAACATAGAAGAGTGGTATGATTAAAAGCAACTCTGCTCGCTTTCCTTCCAGCCACTTTGGACAGCACACTGCTGGCTCTAATTTGTTTTTCCCATGTGGTGACTTTAATAACATTTCCCCCTGCAAATCCACTCATATGGTGGGTATTATGAAGCCTAGAGTCCTATTATCATTCTACCTTATAGAAAATGTTGAGACGCCTCTGCTTTAATCCCCACTGATGAGAGATTTTCCTCTTTAACCTACTCCATTTGCCACCAAGACCCTGATTCTTGAGAGCTGTGTGGGTGGCTGAGTGCAGTTTTTTTGCCCACGACTGACCCTGTGATTACAGCAGAAACCCTACGAACATCTGTGCTGACAATATGGTCAGTGTAGCAAGCAATCCAGAATTTAGCTAGAGTGCATGGTCAGATAAAGTTAATCCCTCCACCCAGTTTTGGATTTCAGTGGCTATCACAGGAGGATATGTGCAAACAGAGGAAGACATTAACCTAAACACACACACACACACACACACACGCACAAACTATTGGGAAAAAAAGGCAAACGATATTGGTTAATCAATGAATGAATAAACCGTATTGTGTAAGCATATGAGGTCTTTGTAAAACAGTATTCACATGTGCATCAATTCATTAATAAGTAAATAGAAATAAGTAGGAATTCAGGGAGGGCACAATTTGTCAAACTGCAACCATCGTTCACAATGCTTTCTCACTAGTTTACTTAGGGGCCTGGATTTTCCTGCAGCAAAGCTCTGACTCAGTCCTGTCTGTTATTCAGCTAAAATCACTGGGACTTTAAATACCACACCATCTTCACCTTATATCTTTAAATGGCAATGGTCGTAATTGGCATAATACACAGTATTACATTATTAGTACAGCTAATCTAAATAAATTAAAAATATATAACATTACTATGTAAAGTCCTGATTCACCCCTCATTTTCTTTTCTTTACTATTGTTGGCATGTTATTTGTTCACATTTTCAGTCCTGTACCTCTACCTTACCATGCTCAGAGGAATGTCTTTTTGTAAAAAATACCTTAAATACAGTCTTTAGCCACTCCTCATGTCTTTGGGTTAAATTAAATGAAATTAGGTAGATTAACATAAAGAAATATAAACACATACAGTATTTTACTGTGACATACTGCAGTACTGCACATCTTTCTAAGTTCACAATTTATCAGCTATTTATATAATAACATCAGCAGCAACCACATTTTCACTCTTGTCTCTTCCAACCACAGTTAAGTTAGATGGTGTTTATGCTTGAATGATTCATATGTCACTGTGTGTCTTCAAAAACAAACAAAAAGAAATCCTCTAAAACTGCTCAGGTACATGGTATGGATTAAAAAAAGATTGAAAAAATCCTTTAGGAAGCCTGGAGAACTATTCTTTAAGTCTGGCTTTTTGGATGCTAAATATGAAGAAATAAGAGGTGGAACAAGACTTTTCACTGTATACGTTCAACAGTGCCCATACTGATTTATACAGAAGCTCTGCAGAATACAAAGTCCATTACTGCTCCCAGTAAACATTTAATGCTAAATTAGACTTAGCTCAGCACTAATTACATTCTACAGCAGATTTAACTTACCAAGCATTTACATGCACAGCTACATAAATAAAGAAAAAGTTAACTGACTAAAAGTAAATTATTCATGCAAATATAAGTGTAAGTTTAGGGAGGAAATTGTTTTTCAAACAGTCAGATTACAGATTACAGTGCAGGCACTTCTCACACACATACATTGCGCACACTGCGTAGGGTGCACCAACAGCAAAGTAATAAGAGGGCGGGATGTCGGAACTCACCTGGGCTGGAGGCAGTTCAGCAATCTTGGCTTTCAGCGTCCACCATGACCGAAATCTCAACGTGATGAGTCGATGCCATCATAGCCAGAAAGAACACCAGGCAGAGCTTTCCTCACCAGCCATAAGTGCATAGAAGAGTCTGCACCACCCACTACACACTGGGTGAAAATTAACGGGGCACCATTCCCCATGCTGCTCAACACTGGAAGGCGTGTAACTCTTGCACGTCCATCTGTGGTGCTGCTTAATGCGGCCCTGTGCAATCCTATACCTGTCATCTGTGTTTATGGGGATCTGCAGGAGGTGCCCGTGGTGAACATGGTGGTTGAGGACTACCTGGGTAAATGCAAACTCAAAGATGGCAGAATCCTTGAGCTGCCTGAGCATCTACTTTTAGGTCTAAAACTGGCCCGGTGTGCAAACTGAACGAGATAATGCCACGCAGAGGAAACGCAGAGTGTGACATTCAAACTGGAGGAAGGCCATTGTGACATAGCTGGCGTGGTTGGTGCAACCGCCTACTGATGGCGGAGACACTGAAACAGAAGGTAAGGCTAATGATTCCTCTAACCCATATGTCTCACTGTCTCAGCAGGTAAAAAAGAATGGGAGCTTTGCACAGCTACAATGCAAGAACCTGCAACTCAAATCTTGCTGGTAACTGGTTGTTGCATAGAATAATCATTTATTTAATCACACCAACTGTTGTGGTACCTGTGTGCCTTTTATGGGGATAGCCAAATATATCATCATATCATCACACCGTGTAGGGTGCGCCAACAGTGGAGTGCACCTAACGAGGGGGTGAGTCGTTGGAACTCACCTGGGCTGGAGGCAGATCAGCAATCTCGGCTTTCAGCGTCCACATAGCCTTTAAAAGGGCTCTCTTGCTTCCACTCGGTAAGTGGAAATCTTTTGAGCTATAATTTATACACATTTCCTGTTTCCCTAGACTTGTGTGCTTCCGAGTTCTGTTTACCTAGGAGAAAGCTGCCTGCTGTCCACCCTTGCACATGCTCTGCTGTATCTGTTTGCACTGCGCCACCTGCTTAGCACCGCTGGTCTTACCTTCTCTGCACACACCTGTGCTCCCTGCATGACACCATGCCTGCTAAGGCTTGACCCATGGAACTACGATATTCACTGGGGCGGCTTTAGAGCCTGTGCTTTTGTTGAACGTAACATTTTACTGAGAACTGCATACTTTGCTGCTTAAATTAAGTGTTCATTAAAGAACTGTTGTTGAGACATTGACATCTGCTTCCCCTGTTTTCTGTCCATGTGCCAACAACTGCAGAGAGACCTTCATAACAGCTCTTGTATGGCTCTGTATGCTTGCCAAAATTTTGGGGGGGTTAACAAACTGAATATTGTGTTCTGATATGCATTCTCAATATTTGCTCCTTCATTTACAAAGTGTTATTGTATGTTCTCAAATCCATATAGCATTCTCTTGGCATGGTTTTGCTTGGTACAATATATTGCCTTGTACTTTTTGAAGAGCAAATTTCTTTCATAAGAATAATCACCAGTACAGAGCACAAATAATCTTCCTGTGTTTACATTCTAATTCCTGCTCCATACTCTGCTCCATACTCATCTAACCAATATCAATACCAGAGTAAAAGGAACATTCTCACATACCTGACAGTGACACATTTTGGTTTGCTTAGATCTATAGATCTATTAAAAAAAAAAAAAAAAAAAAAACCCAGAGGGAAAACAGGCCAACATTACAGACTTGCCTACTGAATTGTACTAATTAAAAATTTTAAAATGACAAATAACTCAAACCCTACACACTTGCTTTCTTATATATACACTATGCCTATTATTTTCCAAGAAAAAACTTACTTGTATTTTATTTATGACTTATTTTTACTCTGTATTTTAACTGCTTCAACATTTAATATTGGTGAATATGCCAAAACTTTATTCCAAATATCCCAAATCTCACTGACAAAGTTTGCTGCAGACTTTTATTCTAACCAAGCAACCAAGAACATAATTATGACTCAGATTTTATTTCTGTAAATACAGTAAAAGGATGGCTTTTGAGCAGTGCCTACAGTGCATTTTTAGCTGCCATAATTAAATTAAATTTCCAAATTAAACTCAAGTAGTCATGAAGTAGTTGGAGAAATAAACACTTGAAATAGGCAAAGTGGGAGGGAAGATCATTGTTATATAAAGGTCAATCAATTACAGGTTAGTTGGTTCTGTTTCAGATCTATGTGTGTGCACAACAAACTCCATTACTAAAATGGTCACAAATATTTTCAGATATTACGGATGATTTATTTTAATGTTTATTATTATTATTATTATTATTATTATTATTATTATTATTATGTTTTTTATTCAATGCACTTTATCTTTAGGCAGGAGGAATAGAACTATTTAACAGTATATTAATTTCTTACTGAGTCGCTTTAAACAGTGATTTTACGTGGGCACAGATAAAAAATTCCTCTGAAGTCAGTAAAGGACAATTTCATCATATAACTGGAATAAAAAAAAATCATTGGTTGTAGTATTCTGGTGCACAGGACTGTTAAGATACAAACATGTGTGTGTTTGTGTGTGTGTGTGTGCATGCATGTGTGTGCACGCAACAAAGAACTAACAGGCCGGAGGGCTTACTCTGATGCCCTGTCAGCACCTCTCCTTCACACTGTCAGCAAATTTCACTGATCTTGTGTGAATCGAAAAGCATCAAAACCATCTCAGTAAACTCACACACAGACTTAAGTTTTCTGTGTCAGTGTGAATGTGTGGTAATATGAGAAAATAGACTTAAAGGTTAAGAGTATGTTTGTTTCTCATACCTGAACTAGAATGACCTTTTAACTCATTCTAACATGGGATTGTGAGTGCTGCAGGAGCTCATGTAGCGTTCATGCGGCTGTCCTTCACGCGCTGATCAAACAATTGCTTTCATTTTCGTTTCTTTAAAGTCTGTGGGGCGCATTACATCACCCCGCTCGTGTGCCACTCTGCTGTGTGATGCCACTCTGCTGGGCAATGCCACTCTACTGCGCAATTTAGCTCTGTAGATATCCAGCATCAGACCAGACAGACCCCGCGCTACACTCCCTGCCTTGTTTTTATAATGCAGGGAGAAGCCCGAGATTCATTAACAGTTCGCACACCTGCAGAAGGGGAGGTGGCCTACCTACTCAGCCTACAGAGTAAGCGAGAAGCTATAATAGATAGAGGCGCACGCCCATTACTGGCACATACCGTGACACTGCCCCTCCCTCAGCTCCGAGATCACTGTCACCACTGGCACTGCCTGCATGAGGAAAGACCTCAACCTCGTTAGGGACTCAACCTAAGGCCCCATGCCCGCTGTTTCTACCAGTGTTATGGGTTTGACGCATGAGCGGCACCACAAACACAGACATGAGAAAAGGTCTTAGGAAAATGAGAATTTTATTTAGAAAATTCCCATTTTCTAAAGGGGACTGAGCGGGGAGCGATAATAGATTGTGGCACACGTCTATCACTGGTGCACGCCGTGATAATATATAGAGTTAAACCTTGGATTGCGAGCATAATTCATCCTAAGCAAATGATGTACGTATTTAAAATCTAATTTCCCATAAAAAAATAATGGAAACTCTGATGATTCCTTCCAGCCTGCAATATTTATATAAAAATTATTAATACAAAATATAAATTAAAAATAAAATAAATTAACCCGCACTTTACCATTGAAAATAATAATGACTGGTGTAGAAGAAGCAGAAGCAGGGGGGCTATTGTGTAGGACAATTTCATACACACACACATACACACACACACACACACACACACACACAAACACACACACACACACACTAATGGAATCACTCCTCTCTGACAGAGTCTCTGGTTATTAGTGGTTAGCCGCACTGCCACAGACTTTTTAATTTTTTTTCTTCACGAGGACCATTGTTGCAGTACAATTATTTAAGAATAGTTGCTGCACCTGGAGACAAAATAAAAAAAGATGCTTTATATGCACGCACACATGTGGTCACAATTTTATAGTAAACAGTACACGTGCGCACATGCTCACTGAGACTGAGCGTGGAAAATGATTACCCACAATCCCGTAGTGTGTGAGAGAGAAGAACCATCTTAAGTTTCTCACTTAAGATGTGTGCAAAATTGGTCTACTGCATACCTTAGGAGAATTTGCAAGATGTGGCATAAAAGAATGGCACAATCATCAAACAAAACATGACTACATGTTTGACAAGAAAATAAGGAAATAATTCCTGTTCAAAAGTTTGCATACCTTTAGTCCTTAATATCATGTATTACACCCTTTAGCATCAATGATGGCAGAATGCTTCCAGTTCTTGTCCATTTTTGGTGTCTTGCATGAACTGATATGTTTGACATGTTTGATTTCCCTAAAGTGGCTCAATGAAATGAAGGATAGGAGACAGTGATGGCCACTCTAGAACCTTCTCCTTTTCTGCTGTAGCCATTGCAGGGTTAACTTGGTCTTGTGCTTTGGATCATTGTTATGTTGGAACATCCAAGAGCATCCCATGTGCAGCTTTCGTGCTGTAGAATGTAAATTGTTTGCCATTCTTTTCTAAAAACATGCTGCATTCACCCTGCCACAAATTTTGACGAACTTCTTTGTGCTACTAGAGCTCACACAGCCCCAAAACATAAGAGATCCACCACCAGGCTTTGCAGTGGGGATGATGTACCTTTCACCATAAACAAGTGTTTATCTTTGTGAGTTTTTCTCACTTACTCATCATCCATACCGCTTTGTATTCAGGGTTGCGGGGGGCCTGGCGTGTATCACAGGAGGCTTAGGGCATGAGGCAGGGTACACCCTGGACAGGGTGCCACCCCCACACACTACGGGCAATTTGGGAATGCCAGCTAGCCTAACCTGCATGTCTTTGGACTGTGGGAGAAAACTTGACTACCTGGAGGAAACTCACCAAGCACGGGGAGAACTCCATGCACACAGAGATGGAAATCGAGCCGGACCCTGGAGGTACAAGGTGACAGTGCTAACCACTACACCACCGTGCTGCCGTGGTTTTTCTTTGTATCCTAAATAATTCTTCTGGCAGTAATGGATGAAATCTTTCTCGGTCTACCTGACCATGGCATTGTATCAACAGAACCTTTTATTTTTAACCTCTTTATTCTCCATCTCATCTTTGAGTTTGAACAGTAATGAATGGCATTTTCAAGTTTTGAGATATCTTTTTATGTATTTTTTCTGCTTTATAAAGTTCAACTACTTTATTAAGCAGGTCTATTGGCAGTCACTTTGTCTTCCCCATGGTGCAGTATCCAGCCAAGACAGTGCATCACCTCATGAGCTGAGAAACTCACTGGCTATTTATGCACAGACACTAATTACAATTACAATAAGTCACAGGTGTGGAAACCTACCTTTAATAGACATTTAAACCTGTGTGTTTATAATATGGCCAAACATTAAAGGAAATGTAAACTTTTGATCAGGGTTGTTTGGATAATTTCAGTTATTATTAGGTTTTAAAAGGGAGTCAAACAACTATTTGATAATGACGTCATGTGACCACTATCTTTAAATAAGAAAAAAAAATCTTTCACATTATCAGTCATATTTCCCGAATAAATGGCGATGTTAAACAATTTCTTTGAGAGTATGCAAACTTTTAAACACAACTGTGTATGTAGTGAGAAATGTGCATGTGCTTCAGGAAGGTCATTGCAATATTAGGCTTGCAATATTTTTAATTGGTCTTTTATTAGGGTATAATGCTTGAGTAAGATAAATGATTATTTTTCAATCAGCTATCTAACGATTTAAGCTTATGCTGAATATTTCTGATGTGGTCCTCCTTCTGTTCCATCCACTTTGTTCAATGCACCATTTGCATGGACAGCAAAAGAGCACTGAATTATGATGCTTCTGCCACCATGCGTAACAGCTGGTACAGTGTTCTTGGGGTTGGATGCTTCACTTGAACATCTCCAAACATACCTCTGGTCAAACGTTTCTTCCAAAAGGGATTTTCTTTGTCAATGTGTTCAGCTATACATTTTAGCTGAGCTTAAAGATTTTTAAGCATTGGCTTCTTTTTTTTTTCAGGAAACAGCCTTTCAGTCTATGGCAACGTACATTAAAACTGACTTGACTATAGAAAGAGACAGGTTCTAGCAGCTTACAGTTCATTACATGTATCTACATGTATCTGCCATGTATTGTTTTTGACCTTTTCCTGATAGCTGAGGGAAAAAGTGTGGATCTTCTTCCAGATATTGGCTACATGTCTCAAAACTTGAAATGATGAACAACTGTTTGACCTGATTTATCTTGGAATCTATAGTTGTTCAGAAATGGCTAATATACATACCTGACTTAAATAAATCTACCAGCCTTTTTCCCAGATCAGCAGTGAGCTGCTTGGACTTTCCCACTGCACTATGTGTTGTTCATTTGTTCATGAGTGATGTCAAAAAAACTTTTTTTTTTTTTTATAGTACAGTGAAGCTACCAGGTGTAGTAAATAATGAGAGGCCTTGATCATTTTGGCACAAGTTACAGTAGCTACTTTTTTCAGTAAATTGCAGCTTTAAACAATCATTCCCTCAAAACCCTTTTTTTTTTCTTAAAGTTTGACAAAAACCTTACCCAAATCCAAAAGTGCAGTCCTCTGTCCTGAAGACTGAAAAATTTTGCTGACCTTTACAAAACTCAGACACTTGAGACTCCTTCTATATAAATAGATGTTCCTTATAAAAATGCAGCCCTTAGTTTATCATTTTCATTTTCTATGTGCAACTCTGTCACAGATTTGATAGACTGTAAAGAGTAATATAGCATACTTATACAGGTTAGCAGTTCCCTCATTGCCATGTGATGAAGTGTGTGTGTGTGTGTGTGTGTGTGTGTGTGTGTGTGTGTGTGTGTGTGTGTGTGTGTGTGTGTCATTTGTGTGAATAGGAACACACAAAGAGAGATCGTTACCTTCAGGGATTATATGTTGATATTGGCTGGGTGATGGTGTTATTTGGTTTGAGCTTTGTCCATCATGCCTTCATTGGCCTAAACTGCTAATGATGTGATTGAGCTCAACAGAAAGCAAGCAGTGAAAAGGTCAGGTAGCTATTCAGACTAGTAATGATATTTGTGCTTACCAACCAAAACAGACCCATGTTTATAATAAAGTAAATAAAGCTCACTATCCCAACAAATGTAGTATAATTTTACAATAATTATGGACTCATTTTATCCAAACAAACAATTTTACATGTACAGTGAAATATGCAGTCTACTTAAGTAAAAAATAAATATTGTCAGGGATTAAACCTATTTGTAAATATCTATTAATTACATGATACCCACATTATTCTTATAGACATAATATGACTGTTTTATTTCAACAACAGCAAATCAGAAATGTTCAAAAACTTTATAAGACCTTTTGTTCATCATCATAACTAGTCTGTTTAAAGTTTTGTGGTATTAATTGTTTGATAGCCGAGTACTCCACAAGCATCTCTCTTCCCTACTGTCTAGAACCTCTCTAACCAGGAGGATGGCCTTATCATTTACTTGGTAACAATCTCCATAGAGACCACATTGCGGTGGCAAGAAGGGTAAGAGCTTTTGACTGCTGCTTTCAAGAATGGAAATGCTTTTTTCCATCCCTGTTGTCTCTTAGTATAGACAAGCACATTTCTGTCTGACGCCGTGCTATGGAACTCTATTATACATGTATACTATATTATAACTCACTCACTTACTCATCATTTATACAACATAGCCCTTAAATACCAGAGCATTTTAGCCATTATTTGTTTTGCAGTTTTTTAATAAACATATATGGGCTCTGGATTTTGCCCATAGCTTTTTTCAGCAATTAATAGGCAATATGAATAACTGAATTTTAGTTCATTTAACCCAACTATCCAAACATAACTGAAAAAAATAAAAATAAAATGGGCCACATAAGCAAAGAAATAGAAGAGATACACATGAGCAGGCGATGCGCATATTGAATATTTGTGAAGCCTTGTGAAATCGGTTATAAAATCTATATCCATTTGAAAATGTTGTTGGAAAATTGAGAAATAAATCTTTTATTTTTCAACATGAAGCCCATCAAATTTCATTTGTCTAGGACATGTAGTTACTCAGATACTCAAATTTCAAATGATATAATTTTTTCTGACACCCTGTATATTTGTCACAGAAACACCAGGCTCCACCCTCAGCCTCCGTTCCCAATCACCCGAATTCTGAGCACACACCTGAATCACATTAGCATCACACCTTTCATACACCTCACTTCCTCTCACTCAGCATCTGACCTCACATATGGAAACAGACTTTGCAACATACCTGATCAAGCTTCGCTCCCTGTCTTCATATCGTCTCGTCTCCTGGTTTGACGTCTCGTCTCCTGGTTCCCTGTCTCGTCTCCTGATCCCATGCCTCATCTCCTGATCCCCTGCCTTCTTTCACTTTGAGGAGGCGGCTGCCGCTAGACAATCAATGTCACATTAAAAGGGTGAGGGATGCTATTGCCCTAGCCTATGAGGTGCGTGGTCACACTTCACCTCTAGGAATTA
>JAOVVA010000044.1:9872777-9883575 GCA_028565275.1 Leiocassis micropogon
CCGCCCACCACTCGTGACGTCACGGGTTCTCGCAACTAGACCAGCAGAGTTTAGGGGCCGGTTCGGTGCTTATTTTATTTTCTGTGGAAAAGCGCGGCACTGGTTCCAAAATTGGGAACCGGCATGGAACTGGCACGGGAACCAGAGCATAGTCAACATGAAGTCCTGAACTTGCAGTGTTTGCATTGTGCAGTTTATTGCATTCATTTATATTACTTTCTCACTTTTGTTTTTTGTTTATATTATTTTATCTTTCAGAAGACAGTAAATAAGTGGATATGCGTCTAGCCATATTCATCTGTTTATGTCAAACAGAGACATATGTTATGTATGTTATATCTTATGTTCCTATGCACTTTTTTGTCTCTCCATTCATATTGTCATAGTTTTGTTTAATATTTTCCCTCCCCAAGTCTATGAACTCTTTTTTTGTTGTTGTAATGATTTCAGTGAATAAATTCCCATCCAGAGAGGTTATGGTCTGATTCCTATCATAAGAGCAGTGGGAAACATACTGTAGGGTTTCTTAAACAATGTTAGAATTTGTGCACAAGTATGTGACAGTTCCACAAATCTGCATGAAAAATAGAGCATGTCTCTGTGTGTGTGTGTTTGTGTGTGTGTGTGTGTGTGTGTGTGTATATTTGCTTCTCCATGTGTATAGGGTTGGTATTTCTCTGCAGGCCTGTGGTGATAGAGACTCACTAACTGAATTGGTCACTCAAGTGTTTCTGTATAATTGCAGTGGTTAAAACACCACTGAGACTCATAATAGAAAAGATCCCTCCCACTGATTCGACTATGTCAGTCTCTGTCTTTCAATGTGCCTCTCAGTGCCATCTTCCCCTTCATTATAATGTTTTCTTCCTTTCTTTCTATCTTTGTTTTTAAATGGTTATATTACTTTCTGTTGAACAGAAAGCCGAGTCACATATGTCACTCAATATTGGTTAAATTTCAATTATTCAAATTAAAATTGAATGGAACTATTGATGAGTATTTTTATAGTCATATGTGGTTTCTAATAATGAAAATGATTTATAATAACTTGATGTACTCTCTCTCTCTCTCTCCCTCATTTTTTTAGTAAAATCCAAACTTGTCTATAAATGCATTTCTTGTATTTTGTTTGCAACAAGACAAGGCTGTAAATAGATGGCCTAATCAATAGCCAGTTGAATAGTATGCACTCTAAAGATGTTGCCCTTGTAAATAGCAAGATGTTCCAGACAAAATTTTATGAATCTTTGATGGCAGTGAAGCAATTAACTTCTCTAACTTTTTAAAAACTATTATTATTATTATTGTTATTATTATTATTATTGTTATTATTATTATTATTATTATTATTATTATTATTATTTACAACTAACATCTATCTTAATACAATTGAATTGAAAATATGTTTTAATCTATTTGAGGAAATGTTTAGTTGCGTCTTTGTTTCATCCATTTTAATTAAAAGATCCAGGGTTCTCTTCTGACACATTAACAGCTTCAAACCCATCAGACACAGCATGAAATGCTTTCTGCTCCTTAGCTTAGAGATTGCCCACCAGGAATTTAAGTAAAATTGGTGTGAGAGGCCTTTAAGTACCCCTTCTCTGCCATCTCTATAAAGAGCTCCCACACTGCAAATGGAGAACCAGAAAGGGCATTTGCATAACTCTCAGTTAGACTTGACCTTTATGGAGAAGTGAACTAAATGAGAAGCCTGGTCCATGTCAGTGGCCCTTAATGACATTCAGACATCACGGATTTCAACACGGGCATGAATTTCAACTGTAAGCTCTCTAGAGCTGGAAGCAGCAAAATAAATTTTAATTCCCAAATCCTTTCATTGCCAAGGGCAAAATTTAACCAAGATGTACTTACAGTATCTGATAAGTTTGGGCATTTGGTAGTTTTGTGGAATGCTGCCTCACAAATTACATTTAGGCATTTGGCAGACGCTCTTATCCAGAGCGACTTTTATTTTTATCTCATTATACAGTACATCTGAGCAGTTAAGGGTTAAGGGCCTTGCTCAAGGGCCCAACAGTGGTAACTTGGTGGTTGTGGGGTTTTGAACCTGGGATCTTCCGAATCTTCCAAACCATAGTCCAATGCCTTAACCACTGAGCTACCCCTGGCCCACAAATATTATGGATATGCCAAGAAAGGATCTAAAATACAGACTAACATGTAGGAAAAAGAGAATTTGGAACAATACATGTGAAACATTAATGACTGTCAGTGTACAAGTCCAAAGTGTGTATTGATTTAATTTTCCAGAAGACTGGATGGACACCCACACTGATTAAAAATGGCTTAATGGTTTTCAGCATTCATTAAATTTTTTAACCATAAAACCATTAGGCCAGTTCTTTTCTTTTTCGTTTTCCTTTACACTAAGATGAACGAAATCCTATCTGTCCAGTAATGTTCCCTAAAACTGTAGTGGTCTGGAAAAGGATGATTTAAGGTAAAGCCATAGAAGAAGCTTAAACAAATTGAGTTTTGATTAAGACTAATCGAGTACCTTCACACTCAATAACTGTAATTAAAGTCACACTGTTGTGCATCCGCACTTTTGTAGAACGTAAAAATGAATAAGAAAACCTGTAAAGATGAATAAGGAAATGAATTAGACTAAGAGTATTCCAAAAAAAAAAAATGAATAAATAAAAAAACCCAGTGTTTTAAAAAATTTTTTTATTTACATTGTGTTCGTTAATAGTCAATTAAGAGATTATTTTTCAACACTTGTTATTATTTAACACAATTTTGTTAACGTTTATTTAATTTGGATAAATTGGGGTTTTGGGTTTTTCCCCACCTTGCACACTGTCTCCTGGGACAGGCATTGGATCTAGGAAAGAATAAAGTGGTTACTGTAGAGGAATGAACAAATATTTTATCTGCTCATGAATGTTTTAGAAAATTATGGAATAATGTTGCAATAGAAATTTAATTACTGTTAATTTATGCCACTGTTTACTTTTTGTTTTTTCATTTTCATCCAACTTCAGAGAATAATCCATTATCAACCAATTCAACTAAAGCTATGAATAAAACAATGTAATTTAGATACATTTTCACCCAAACAAATATAAATATAATGATATTATTCATTGTATACACAGGCCAAAAAACAACAGTTTATATAAAAAATAATAATAATGAGTATATACATCTGATTCTGTCTGCATTAGATTATGTGTATGCACCAATACCTAGCTTACTACCATCTACCTGTACAAATAATTTGCCTAATAAAAACAAACAATCAGCCCATGGCTCTTCTTGTCTTTATCAGTGATCACTGTTTTCAATGATACATTTTTAGTTTACATTTACAGAACCAAACCAGTAGCATCAGTTAAAAATAAGTGAAGAATATGTTATGCTGGTCTTGGCAATAAATATTCACATAAATTGATTGGAAATATATATCGTATCAGTATTCTGTATTGTGATCTCTGTCTGGCCAGCTAACAAGCTGTGATAGTGAGCTTCCTCTATTAGCATTTCTCCCCAGGCCTCCACCATGCTGGCCTGGAGATCATCATTTTCCCATAACAAACCATGGATTATTATTCCACCACTGAATGATTCCTGTGCTGGAAAATTATGCGCTGCAACCCAATCGCCTTCCTATTCAGGACCACTGACTGACCGAATAAAACTGCATGAATAAATGTAATCGCAGAAGGAATTATTTCCACTTCACAACCCCATAAAATATAGATACAGTCAAATAATGTGCTTACCTGTTCTTGTGGGAACGATGGTTACAATTGTACTTTTTGGTGGGATTCGGTTGAATGGATATATTTGTCACTTGGTTATAGTTGCAATACAATTTCATTAAAACACACACACAAACACACACACACACTTTGTCACACACCAGTCCACCCTTGCCTGCTGTAATTGTTTAAATTTCCCCTGCTAAGCACAGTTTGCACAATGGCTCCATTTGGGAGAGTCCCATATGATTGCTGCATGGTCAAGCTGCGAAGATTAGCTCACGTCTGTTTAATGGGAAATGCGACCATCTGTTTATTTGTTTGTGCTCGTGCATGTGTTTTGTATCCCAGACTTTGATATGGAGCTGACTTCATTTGACAAGCTAATCTCAAACAAGTAAGCTCCTGCATGGCACAATGCCCTTCAACTTTCTACAAAGACATTGGCTGACTTTTTTAAAACCCTGTCACTCCTGAGGGAATATGGATATTCACAATCTCCATACTTCACACTCCAGCCTGCAATGAAAAATAAACAAACACGCATGCAAATGTAAACTCTGATATTCAAATTCCCAGAGTCGCAATAAATATACATTAAAACTGCAGCCCTCTGGCTAGCTCCAGGCTAGCTCCCACTTATGATGTACCTGCTCCACTCACTCAGAGACTCAGGTAAAACAGAGCATGAGGCGAATCAAGACAGGGGAAGAAAGGCCTAAGCCAAAATTCCCAGGTGTTTTAAACGGTGCTTTAAATAGACTTTTCCAACTTTCACTCCCCCTGAATTTTAGATTGACCACACTCCTACTCTTTTTGCACACACACGCGCGCACACACACACACACACACACACTCCCCTTGAGGTGCTCAGAACACTTGGAGTTATTGTTGGAGATGTAATCTAGAGGTGAAAAAAAAACAGAGTTGTTCTATCATAAGTCACCAAGTGTCCATGTAGAATAAATTCAATAGTGCTAACCATGAAAAAAAAGTACTTTATATAAAAGCATGCTTCTCTTCCCATTAGGATGAACCTGCAGTATGTTTAGATCATCCATCCCATTCTGATACTAAGCAGTACTTTTAAAATCCTGAGATAGTTTGTAACAGAAAATGTGATATATTCTCACCTGCTGCCTGTTTGCACTTTTCGGTAGGTTTAAGGCATATTATATGTGCATGAACACTCTTGAAACAATTTTAGTTTGATGGAAATGAGAGGTTATACATTACTCCTGTGGGAGCAAGTAAAGTTAAGACATCCAGGCTATCCGCTTAACGCTTCATTAGTCCTTAAATCTCTGGACGGCCCAACAGCTAATTAATTTAATGATATTAATATGTTGCAATAAAGGCACGAAGGCTGGCGGGGACTAAATAAATGCAGCAAAGGGGGTGATGTGAGGAAAAGAGCAAAGCGGCGAGTAACCTCTAGGGTGTAATGGCTTAGGGCAAGATTTCCTCCAGGCCTGGCCACCACAGTGCATGTAATTAGAAGCAGAGAAATGAGAGCTGTATGACTCTTGCATTTAATATCCCTCATCGCTTTTCCCACACATGATGTATGTCAAGAAGAGAGTTACAGAGAGAAAGAAAGAGAGAGAGAGAGAGAGAGAGAGAGCAAGAGAGATGTATAAAAAAACCTAAAGGTCCAAAATTAAGATTTATTTGAGCATAGTAGGGGGCAATTTATTTATGTACTCAAAGATTGCCTCTGTGCTGCAGAACACATTTAAATGCAGAATATGTCATTTTCACTTCAACCGTTAGGAAAGACATATCAGGCATGTGGGCGCTGTCCATGCTGTGTTGTCTAGAAAACTGTCATCTTTTTTAATTCAGGAACCCTTGGATACACTGGCTCTGCAGGATCGTTGTTGGCTGATGAATTATTGGCTACAGAGAATTGGTTGGTTGTTCTTCAAGCGTACGAAAAGGGAAGTAAAGTTATTACAAGAAAACCTATAAATTACATCAAGCATAACAATCTGGCAAGATGGCCTGTGAGATCGATGTGTGCTTTTGTTTCCGTAGATCATGTAGACTTGTGTGCAGTGTCCCATGAATCTAATGCTGTTTAAAACATTGCACAAATGCAAATTCTATATTGGGTTTGGACTTATGGTAGTCAAACAGGTTTTGATTTCAGCAGGTAAACTGATAAGAGTGGTGGATATGTCAATTGATGCATTGACAAATATAAAATGAAAGTTACACATAAAGTATAGTTGTCTGTGTTTCATGTTAGATTTTGTTAGCCTTGATCCTGGTTTCCTGGTTTGTCATGTTTAAGAGGAAGAAGTTATATACAGTCATTTTCAAAAGTTAAAAAGTTAGCACCCTTCTTTTAATTGCATGTGTTTAATCTGATCATCTTAAGCAAATACAACCCCAGGTGAACAACAACATATAACCTTTTATCACCTTGCCAGTATTGATTGGCAAACAAAAAACAAAAAACACATGTGGGCAATGCTAAGAACCCCCATGATTCAATAGCTTATAGATACACATTTAGCACCAAAAATTTAAAAGAATTGTTTCCTTTAGTCTCTCGCATTGTTGTAGAGGAATTTTGGCCCATTCTTTTTGACAAGGTTTTTGGGGATTTGTTTATGTACAGCTTTGTTAAGGTCCCATCATAGCATTTCAGATGGGTTGAAATTCTTTCGTTTGGTTTGCTTTTCAGCCATTCTAATTTAGATTTACTGGTGTGCTTCGGATAACTTTTCAGTTGTCAGACAGATGGGCACACATTTACCTCTAGAATATTCCAGAATAGAAGTTCATAGTCAACTCAATGCCTGCAAGGTGGCCAAGTCCTTTGGCTACAAAACAAGCCCAAATCATCACCCCTCAACCACAGTTCTTAACAGTGGGTGAGGAGGTGTTTTTGATTTGTGGTGTTTGTTTTTCCCAAACATGACACTGTATTAAGACCAGACCACTCCACTTTCCTCCTTAGTCACGCTTCCATGTACTTTTTAAAGCGAAGGGGCTTTCTCCTGCTCCACTCTGGAGCACTGAGTGCAGAAAGCACTCAGTGTTCCAAACACACTGTTCTTGTTCAGTCTTCTGCTAATTGTACTGTCATGGATTTTAACTTTTTTTTTGGTATTTCTTTGAGCATTGCCTGGTCTGACCTTGGGGTAATATACTATATATTTCCACTATATATTTCCACTACTTAGAGAAGGCTTTCTTTTAAATATTGGAGCATAGTTAGTGCTCATTCAGCCACAAGGGCAAGACAGGAGTAGCTTGCTGATAAATATGCTGGACTAATTTGATACAGGGCTGACTTGAAGGTCACATATAAAATCCAACAATTCAACATTAATTTAAGACATGAAAGTTGATCCATTGGGAAAACTTAAAATGTACAATATCTTTACAGATGCAAAACCACCAAATTTTGTGAAGAAACTGGCTCTTTCTTGCTTGTCCTGCTGGAGAGAAAAAGTTAATTAACTTTCCAAATAACAGCACCTTGGATTTGAAATAACATTAAAGTATCACATCTCAACATCATCTAAAAAGATTATTTTATATTTTAGATGCCTTTAGAATTGAAAATAATAGTTTTTAAAAATAAAATAGAAAAAGAATATTATATTTAAGCAATTGCCATGAACAGAACATCATTTCAGAGGCAGTTCAGAATAACTTACAGTATAAGCAATTATTAGTCATGTTAACTACAGGCAAGTTAAAGATCACATAACATTAACAGAAGTGCTTACTGATAGTGCTTCAGTCTTCTTTTTTAATGTGGCTACTCGCAGGTTCTCCCCTTGGTTCTGCGGACCGTACCAACCTATTTTACCAATGCTGGCAACAGGCAGTTAATGAACACCTGTGACATTGACATAGTTAAATGTCCTAATGCTTTTATCCTCTATCACCACTTGTGGAGGTACAACTTGCTCTTGTCCGAATAGGTTACTTGCTCTGTAAATAACAAAACAGTTAAGAATGAGCTTTGAATAAGGTGTCCAAATGTTTGACTGGTACTGTTTACTGAGTTCTTATGCATTTGCCTTAACTGAAGTACGGATGTATTCCTTAAATGACAGAAACAGCTACACAATAATAATTGAAAAAAATATATAAAATAAGAATCATTCTCCAGGATGTGTAGAAGGCATAACAACCAATAATACTTCCTTATTTTTTATGATGTTATTTCAATAAATGCAACAAATAAGTAAAAGAAAATTGCCTTTTGGGAAAGTTATTACAAGAAACTGACAAATTATTTCATGCATAAGAACCTGATGAGACTGTATTTGAGATCGGTGGTTATTTGTTTCCATAAATCATGCAGAAAGCACTCAGTGTTTCAGGCATCTACTGTTCAATCAGTGTTCATTACTATTTCAAGCATGATACACATGTAAATCACTATTTAGATTTCTCTGTGTGAAGAACATGTCTTCTGCATATACACTTTATGTGGACTGATTTTGTATCATACAGTTATTTGTGTTAAGATGTAGTGATGCTTTTATTTTTAAAGCATAAAAGCATATAAATCTGTATATTAAAATAATTACACACTTTTTTAAGTAGAATTTAACAAAAAAGAGTTTGCTGGTTTCTTCTCTCCCCATGAAACCTAGTTCAAAACACTTACAGTAAAACCTTTAGGGAAGGGGCTACAAAGAGCCAATCTTCTTCAAAAGGTTCAATGAACTGTTCCAAACCCTCCTTAAAAGTTAGATTGATTTAATCCAGATGACTAATCTTCTTAATTGTCACACATTGCCCATTACACAATGACATACACAAAATTACCTGGCAAAACAACTTTGAGAGAAGATGACATACAGATAGATTCTTATGTACTAAACCTTTGCATGAGGAGGGTCCGTGATGTGTCATTTTAAATGTGAAATTATATTTAAACATTTTTAATGTGATAGAAGCAGTGATTAGTGTGGTGTTGTGTTTGGCATTCTGACATGCTATTCTGTCTACTGGTTGCCAAAATGGGTTACTTGAGGTGTAATAGCATCCAATTCATATCAAACAATTCTTCGATTCCTTTTTTCATGTACATTCTAGGAGATCAGCAGTTTCTCAAACCAGCACGTCATGTCTTTGTGGTTTTACTGTTATCCCTAATCTGACCGGAAATAAATAGGCACCTGACCATTACACCAATGCCAACAGCCCATTCTAGCCAACTGTGATAATATTCACTGCATAATTCACAGCATGGACAGAACACTGGAATCAGGGAAGTCAAGTGAAGGCGGCGTGTGTTTAATGGTGAACAACAGTTGACGCAACATCGTGAGCGTTGTTCCTCTCACACGCTCCAGCTACAAGGCTCAATCTCACCCACCATTTGGGAAATCCGACCACGGTGCCACCTTCCTTATGCCAAAACATAACAAAGACTCATGCAGGAAGTTTCGGCTCAGAGGGAGGTCGCGCTCTGGACAGACAGTGGCCGTACTACAGGACACACTCGACGATGCAGACTGGGACATGTTCCGGCGCAGCTCTGATGACATCAACATGTTTACAGTTGTGGGATTCATCGTAAAAATAATGGATGATACTGTGCAAAAAACAACCATCAGAATGTTTCCCAATCAGAAGCGATTGGTTGATACGACCATCCGCGATGCTCTGAGATCTCGCCCCGCTGCCTATAACGCGGGACATGCATTGGGTGACATGAACTTGTACAAGGCTGCATTATACAACATTCAGAAAGCAGTGAAAGAGGTGAAGCAGCGCTATGGGAGGAAACTACTGTAGAGTCACAGCTCCAACAGAGTGATGCTAGTAGACTGTGGCAAGGACTAAGGACAATAGCTGTCTATAAAGCACCAACATCCGGTATGACGAACGCGGCATGTGTCTCTGGCAGACGAGCTGAACACATAGTGCAAATAGCACTAACAAAGCTAACTATGCTAACAATGCTACCAGCGTTAATGGCAGCGCTAACAGTACCAGACGGCAAGACTACCTGTGTTCACAGAAATATTCAACCTCTCCTTCCTCTACAAGAAAGGGGAATTATGTTAAAATGCTCTTTGTCGCCTTCCAGTGACGCAGTGGTAAAGTGCTTGCCTTATCACCTCGAGATCGTGAGTTCGATTCCACCAGCCGGATGTCTAGAGAGAGCTCTTTCAGAGGGGAGGGATAAGAGGTACTTAGTGCTCCCACATTAATCATGGCTCTACAGCCAATCAGGGGTATCTGCGAGCTCACAAGGAAGGAGTGGATAGCTCTGTCCTCTGAGCGTGTAACGCCGCCCCCAACTGTGCGTGAGCGAGCAGTTCGAAAAGATGCATTTGGCTGGCATCACATCGTTCAGAACCATGTGACGCCAGCCGACCGCATCTTTTCGAACTTCTACTGTATAGTCTTCGGCCCTCCTGACTGAGTGGTAGTAGTAGCTTAAAGTGGGAGCGCCCTCGTGATGGGGAGGATACCACTAAATTAGGGAGAAAATTGGGTTAAATTTTTTTTTTTTAATGCTTTGTCAACAACAGCCCATCCGTGTGTCAGTGGATCTCCAACCTTCTTACTGGCAGACCACAGACAGTAAGGATGGGCAGACATGTCTCAGCCTCCCTCACCCTCAACAACACCTATGACTGCGTAGTTACCGCCAACTTCACCACCATCGTCAAGTTTGCTGAGGACATAATCGTGGTGGGCCTGATCTCTGACAATGAAGAAACAGCCTACCTGGAGGAGATTGGGAATCTGGAGAACTGGTGCCAGAGGAACAACCTCTTCCTGAGCGTCAGCAAGACAAAGGAGCTGATAGTAGACTTTAGTTTCAATAAATAAATATTCAATTCAATAAAATTCAAAATAAAATTCAACCCAAATAATATTTAATTATATTTTTATATTCTTATTTTATTATATTATTGTATTTTTTAATATTCTATTATTTGTAAATAATGTAAATTCAAAAAAATTTTCACAGCTAAAGTTTTTTTCCATATTATTCTATATTCCTAATTTGTAAAAATTATTTTATTTTATAATGAAACATTTTTTATTCAAAATTCTTTTTGTAGCCAAAGTCC
>JAOVVA010000044.1:9894884-9915215 GCA_028565275.1 Leiocassis micropogon
TGAGTGTTTCATATATGTGTATGCAAGTGTTTCATATGTGTGTGCATGAGTGAAGTTTGATTTAAGCCCTATACGGCACCTCATATGCATGTGTGACTCGGTACACATGAGAATGGGAATCAGGAAGTTAATGTGGTGAGAGGTTTCACCTGTAGTGTTTTTTAGCTAAACGATCATCCGTATCATCTTTTTTAAAGTCAAAATATTTAGATAGAATTTCCCTTCTTGTTATTGTTTTTCTTTCAGATGTTGATGCATTTTTGCATTAGTTTGTGCAGATGAAAGATTTCTAGTTGCCATTGTTAGCACAGTGCAAGCTTACATATCAGGTCAGTGGTCTCAGATGCATATTACCTTTAAAATGCCTCAAATGTGCTATTTGTGTTTGTTTATCTAAAATGATTTCAGAAGCATTAATTTTAAAGTACAGTGGAACCTTGGATTGATTGCACCACTCGTATACTTAACATCCGTGCACGCATACTGTATAATGTTTACTATAACATTGTGACTGTGTGTGCGCATAAAGCATTTTTTATTTTGTGTGTGTTTTGTAGAGATCTTAATTGTTAAAGATCCTGTCTCTCTCTCTGTCAAAAAGCACTGATTTTGTTAGTGTGTGTGCCTCCTCCCTCCTCCTCTTGCCTTCACACACACATACACTCTAACGGAAACACTGCTCTGTCGTGATTCTTTTCAAAGGTAAAGTGCAGGTTAATTTGTTTTATTTTTTACTTTACAGCAGTGATTCCGTTATAGTGTGTCGCACTTGAATGTCATTAGAGATGTTCCTTGTTAAAAAAAAATTCTGATAAAAGTGTTTCCGTTGTGTGTGTGTGTGTGTGTGTGTGTGTGTGTGTGTGAGAGAGAGAGAGAGAGAAAGTCATCTCACAAAGTAGCCCTCCCTCCTCTCAAATAAGAGAGGAGAGAGGGCTACTGTGTAAGACGAGAGGAGGAGGGGGGGGTCATTCCTCCTCTCGTCTTACTTTAGCTTTACACACACACACACACACACACACATAGAGAGCTTGTGCACACAAAACCACACTGATAAAAACACTTATTTGTCAGGATTATTTTTACTTTTTTTTAAAGGTAAAGCGCAGGTTAATTTGTTTTATTTTAATGTTAAATTTTTTATATTAATTATTTTTGGATATTTATTTTTTTGGGTTGCGGAACAAATAATCGGAGTTTTAATTATTTCCTATGGGGTACATTCAACTTTGATGTACAAATTATGCTCGCATTCCAAGGTTCCACTGTAATGTGTTGATATCCATGTAGCACATGCAAGCTATACAAGTTCCCATGGTGTGTTTGGCCTATTGGAGAGTGTATAAGGCTTAAGACTGAGGTTGGAAAGTAAATAACTGCACAATAGCATCTGGGGGGGTATAATTTACTGTTTTTAGTTTTTTGTCAGTGAAGTAATTAATGCTAAGGAATATATACAGTATTTTTTTTTATTTGTTTATTTTTTTTGTGTGTATGTGTGTTAATATTTGCTAATGAAGATTAGCTCTAAAATTTTGTTTTATTTAACCCCTTACTTACTCTTCTTCCACGTAGAGATTAACAGTAAATATGTATTGTTAATTGAAATAAAACAATGGCCAGTTGAATTTTTTTGTCTTCTGCGTGTCATTCTGCAGCCACAATAATATAATATAATATAGAATGATTTTGGGGTGGCATGGTGGTGTAGTGGTTAGCACTGTAGCCTGGCACCTCCAGGGTCAAATTACAACTTTGATTACAGCTGATTTGACGATTTCCGTCTGTGTGCATGGAGTTTGCATGTTCTTGTGGAGGCATTTTTTTTAATTGAGTCACTATGTGACTATGTGACTCTCCCTTCTGTCTCTTCATTATATATTGGCATGCAGATTTTCTTTTCATCATAGTGTGTTTCCTGCACCTGTACCCACAATTTAAAATGTAGGTGGTACAAGCGACAGCATAGCACTGTCAATCAGCTGTTCACATTCTCCCTGATTGCTGTCAAGACAAAAAAGTTTCTCAAACCTGACATGCAATGTGCAGTGAATAAGAAACAAGAGAGAGAGAGAGAGTCACTAGAGAAGATTTAAGCATCTATTTGGAGATAGAGAAATTTTTTTTGAAAAACTCCAGTAAATTTCTCCTCAAACACAGCTGATTCAACTAATCTGTTAATAGCTGGGTTTAGTGATAATATTTAAAGAATTAGGTTTTGGTGAATTCCAAACTGTGGTAGAGATACACCCCCGTTTCACCTGATTGCTATTTCTTTGTAGTAAACACCTCTCTCTTACTTATGATGAACTCGTCTTAGCATATCTGGTGTTATGCATGTAACTGAGTAATCATGTTAATGTTCTTTATGTAGGAAGATGTCTGGGAAACGCTGTACTTTTAACTGCAGTAGCTTGTCTACACCACTTGAGCAAATGTGCAACTTAATGAATGTATTTCTTTTAGTAATTGCCAAGATCTTTTACATTTTTCACAGTAAGTCTTTTCTCACAGCAACTTTATGACCGTATGTCTGACAGCAAGGTACGTGGAATGTGGAAAGATGATAAGACAACAGAAGAGGAGATGCAGTCCTATAAAGTTTCTATAGTACAAGAGATTGAAGAGGGGCGGTTGTAATGATTATATGGTACAGGTTTTGCGCTGGTTCTTGTTTATTAGGTGTCTTTGACAGCCACTTAATGTGTGTGTGTGTGTGCGTGTGTGTGAGTGTGAGAGAGAGAGAGAGAGAGAGAGAGAGAGAAAGAGAGAGAATTGGGGCAGAAACCATCTACAAAAAAATAAGTTATTTGCAGTCTGAAAGAAACTTGCATTTGTATTCAAATGCTCCATAAAGGCAAGTAGATGATTAACATGGCTACTCTGACCTGACATCTTACCTTTCAGTGATTTCCAAGTAATTCTGCCAATTAAAAATAAAAATAAAACAGTAATAAAAATATATGAGCATTATATCCTCTGAAGGGAATAAAGTCTAGGTATGTGGGGTTTTTAGTCTGTGACTGCCAAGTCTGTATAGGCAATGCTGTGTTCTGGAAAGTATAGTCTGACCCTGATTCAAGCATAGACCTGGCATTGGCCTGAAAATAAACAAGTGAAGGGTAAGAAAAACTTCATCTAAAAATACAAACATGCCAAGAAATATATATTAGAAATATATTTGTATTCTAAATGAGGCACCACAGTAGTGTAGTTTTTAGCACTGTGGCCTCAAACCTCCAGCGTCAAGAGTTCAATTACAGGAATTTGCATGCTCTCCTCATGCTTGGTGGGTTTTCTCCAGGTGTTCCAGTTTCCTCCTACAGTCTAAAGACCTGCTGATGAGTTTAATTGGAATTTCCAAACTGCCCCATTCACGTGTGTTGTGTGCCCTGTGATGGATTTGCACCCTAGTCCACCTAGTTACACCAAGTCCCTGGTGTAAGCCAAAGTCAGGTTGTTCATTGAGTGCTCACAAGTGCTAGCAGTTTCAAAACTTCCTAGACACTATGATGCAAAAAGAAGTGTGGATGACATGTGACTACTCCTGCTTTGAAACATCCATGTTTGTGAATGTTTCAGAGCATGCACAGAAGCTTGTGTTTCGGTACAGGGAGGGCAGACATCATCCTAAGGACTGTTTCACTAGATTCTGTCACTTTGTTTTTGTTTGTTTGTTTGTTTTTTCCTACCTTGCCTAAGAAAAATTTGCATGCTCTAAGATTTCATTCAGTTACCATTACTTTAAATGAAATCAAACAACGGGTCTATGTGTAAAAAAAGGCTTGAAAGCCTTGGTCCAGGAATATGCCTGTTCCATCAGGGAAGAAAAACTCGATTGATATGGTAATTGATGTTGTCATTCAGTCCAATAAGTTCATCAGCTGAATTCATTTTATTGCCACATAACATTGCTGAGCTTAGAGCTGACCAACTAAAGCAAACTCAGAGCATAACACTGCCTCCAGAGGCTTGTACAGTGGCTACTATGCATGATGGGTGTATTGATTCATGCGCTTCCCTTCTTACCCTAACACATACAGTCCGTCACTCTGGAATAGGATCAATCTAAACACAGCAGACCACATGACCTTTTTTCATTTATCCTAAGTCCAACCTTTATGCTTCCTAGCAAAGCCTTTTTTTGTCTTACTAATAAGTGTTTTTTACATGGCTACACAACTGTTTAGTCCCAATCCTGTGACTTCTCATCACATTGTGTGCAAATGGAAATGGCATTCATGATTTTTTTCCAACCATATTTCTTAATGGTTCAGATATAGTTTATTGGTCATTTCTTTGGTCTTATTTGATTTATTATTATTATTATTATTATTATTGATTAGTTAATTGATTCATTTATGTATTTATTTTTGGTCAGACAGTGTATTTCCATGTTTTGTGCTGTAGTTATTTGACCATCATTTATCCTGTTTTACATTATTCCTTTGCTGTTGCAAATAATCCAATCTGATCCTGTTTTCTTAGTACCACTGCTGCCAAGGTCAGATTTTACAATGTCGCCCAGCTTTTGCACACTCTACAGTCTGCAGGCACCTAATGACAAAAGGCCTCATGATAAAACCAGGTGAAAACAAATAAAGCATCCTCCCGTCAACTCACTATGTCAGGTGCATTAGGTTGTTGTTAGTCTTTCAGCTGCTCCCGTTGAGGGGTCACCACAGTGGACCAACTGATCTGCACAACAACTTGGCATAGGTTTTATGGCTGACGCCCTTCCTGGCGCAACCCTCACATTTTATCCGGGCTTGGTGCCGGCACTGCATCTAGTGGCTGGGTTTTGGGCATTACCTTGGAATCGAACCTGGGCCTTCCGTATCCTAGAGGAAAACCTTTCTCACCTATATTACTGATCTATAAAATGCTGTAAGGTTTAGCAAATCAGCTTGTAAATCCTTGAACTGATATTCCATGCACCCCTTTTGTAATGGGAGCCATTCAAACAAATTGTTGGCTCCAAACAAAAATGTCTGCAATATTTACTGTATTTCCTATACCAGACTTGGATGTGGTTGTGTCACATTAAATAGCCAGAGAAAAAAAATACCAGCAAAATTTTAAAAGCTTTGTTAACTGTTAAAAATTACTAACAAATCAAAATGATCTTTTACAGAACTGTTATCATGTTGCAACCAATTACACTGACACAGTTTGATACACCCTTTATCCACTATTCACACAATTTGGTCTCTGAAACTTCTGTCACTTAAAATATCTTTATCTCATCGAATTTTTAAATCTCTCCTCATGGACATGACCTGCCCCTAAATCTTAACCTTTATTTAAAATAACATTAGCAGCAGATGGGGTTTCTGATTTCTGGTGAGTCAGAAAAAAAAACTGTGTTCCCTTATATTCAATCAATACATGCAATTGAAGTTAGAAGAGCAGTGGTTTGATGGCCCTGCTTTTCAGTTCACCCAACAGGATACACCTTTTCCTAAGTTCTATTATAACAAAAATCATGTAATTCAGCACACAACCAGTATACAACAGCTGTGCCTAACTTAAAAATCATTTTTTTTTTTTTACAATACAGCATTGAAGTCATAGCTGTGACCGACAAAAGCCTTGCACTGAAAAAATAAAAAGATTTAAATAAAAACACACCGTCCATTATTAGTATGTCAGTGATACAGGGGGTAATACTTTGTGTACAACTGAGCATATAAAATAGTGCATTTCTATATCCCGTTCAGCATGCTATATTTTTTACATCTTTACATGTTTTTTACTGAACATCGCTTTCTCACAAACACACACACACACACACACACACACACAGTATCAGTCAAACGTTTGAACACAAGTCAAAAGGGTTTGGATTAATTTTCTGCATTCTAGAACAATACTGTAATAACACATAGCATTAGGTAATTAAGTAATAACTACAATGACAAAGGTTGTTATTTTAAGACAGAAAGATCAGCTGTTCTGGAATAGTTCTTGTAAGAACCGTATTGCCACATGTCTTTGCAAAACTCATCAAGCACCCTGACAAAACTGGCTCTCATGAAAATCATCCTAGGAAAGCAAGACCAAAACTTACCTCTGCTGTAGAGGAGAAATTCATTTAGAGTTACCAGCCTTAAAAATTTACAGCACCTCAGAATAGAGACGCTATAAAGGCTTTACAGAGCGTAAGTAGCCTACACATGTATGTCAATAGTTTAATTTATATACAGTGGATACGGAAAGTATTCAGACCCCCTTAAATTTTTCACTCTTTGTTATATTGCAACCATTTGCTGAAGTCATTTAAGTTGTTGACATTTTTGCAGATTTGATTTATTTAAAAAGAAAAACTGAAATATCACATGGACCCAAGTATTCAGACCCTTTGCTGTGACACTCATATATTTAACTCAGGTGCTGTCCATTTCTTCTGATCATCCTTGAGATGGTTCTACACCTTCATTTGAGTCCAGCTGTGCTTGATTATACTGATTGGACTTGATTAGGAAAGCCACACACCTGTCTATATAAGATCTTACATCTCTTAATGCATGTCAGAGCAAATGAGAATCATGAGGTCAAAGGAACTGCCTGAAGAGCTCAGAAACAGAATTGTGGCAAGGCACAGATCTGGCCAAGGTTACAAAAAAAAATCCTTTACAAAAAGGTTCCTAAGAGCACAGTGGCCTCCATAATCCTTAAATGGAAGATGTTTGGGACGACCAGAACCCTTCCTAGAGCTGGCCGTCTGGCCAAACTGAGCTATCGGGGGAGAAGAGCCTTGGTAAAAGAGGTAAAGAAGAACCCAAAGATCACTGTGGCTGAGCTCCAGAGATGCAGTCGGGAGATGGGAGAAAGTTGTAGAAAGTCAACCATCACTGCAGTCCTCCACCAGTCGGGGCTTTATGGCAAAGTGGCCCGACAGAAGCCTCTCCTCAGTGCAAGACACATTAAAAAAACACCTGAAGGACTCCAAGATGGTGAGAAATAAGATTCTCTGGTCTGATGAGGCCAAGATAGAACTTTTTGGCCTTAATTCTAAGCAATATGTGTGGAGAAAACCAGGCACTTCTCATCACCTGTCCAATACAGTCCCAACAGTGAAGGATGGTGGTGGCAGCATCATGCTGTGGGGTTGTTTTTCAGCTGCGGGGACAGGACGACTGGTTGCAATCAAGGGAAAGATGAATGTGGCCAAGTACAGGGATATCCTGGACATAAACTTTCTCCAGAGTGCTCAGGACCTCAGACTGGGCCGAAGGTTTACCTTCCAACAAGACAATGACCCTAAGCACACAGCTAAAATAACAAAGGAGTGGCATCACAACAACTCTGTGACTGTTCTTGAATGGCCCAGCCAGAGCCGTGACTTAAACCCAATTGAGCATCTCTGGAGAGACCCAAAAATGGCGGTCCACCAACATTTACTGTACCATCCAACCTGACAGAACTGGAGAGGATCCCCAAATCCAGGTGTGAAAAACTTGTTGCATCTTTCCCAAAAAGATTCATGGCTGTATTCTATCAAAAGGATGCTTCTACTAAATACTGAGCAAAGGGTCAGAATACTTAGGCCCATGTGATATTTTAGCTTGAACAGCACAACTTGAAACACCAGTCTGCCTCGAAATAATTGCCAGGGACCTTGCTGTATATGATGCAGTATAACTACCTTTTACTGTCTCTTGTTGCTGTGCTCAGTCTTGCCATGGTGTATGATTTGTGGCATGAAACACAACCTCACCTTAGTAGCAGAGTTTGGCTGTTCCTCACCCAGTTTTAAGCCTCCCAAACAGCTGTTTCTGTTTCAGGTAATGACCTTGTTCTGAATTTTTTTTTTTTATTTCTTGTTTTTTCCACTTTTGAGACCCGTAGCAGGCAAAAAATTTAAATGAGCTCATTTACTGAATAAAAGTGTACACTTTCTCTATAAACATTTCCTATGTTCTCTATGTTCTATTGTGAATAAAATAGTGGCTTATGTGGTTTGAAGCTTTTTAGATTTCATTTTATTTAAATTTAAAGTTGAGTTGTATAGTTTTTTGGAAGGGTTGCCAGCGGAAAGAGAACATGTTTAAAAATGACATGAAAGCATGACTGAACAAACCACAAGACTTCTGGAACGATGTCCTATGAACATATGAGACCAAAGTGAAGTTGTGTGGCCTTAATGCCCAGCTCTCTGTTTGGGGAAAACTAAAGAGCGTTTCAGCAGAAACACCTCACACCCACTGTCAAGAACAGTGGTCTGACAGCTTAAACGAAATTGGGTCATGCAACAGGACAATGATGAGATGCACACCATTAAATCTACATCTGAAATGCTGAAAAATAAATGAATTACGGTTTTAGTATGGTTTAGTTTAAGTTGAGACCTCAACCCAATTTAAATGCTGTGAGAGGACCCTGAGAGAGCTATGCACATGCGATTCCCCAAAAATCTGAACATTACTGTATCCACTTCTGGTTAGATGCTAACTGGATTTTATTGCCTTTGTACAGGTACTCTGCACAAGGACAATAAAGTTTAATCTAATCTAATCAAATCACTGTATTTTCTCTCTCCATTATATTTTCTCTCTTGTATTTTCTCTTTTCCAAGTGGCAGGACACATCTAAAACATTGTCAAAATTAGATTATGATATACATTATTAGTTTATATAACATGACATGAAGTGTCTACCATGATGAAATCATTCTTCTGAAATCTTTTTTTATTTATTTTTTTTTATTTTGGTGAAATCCACCAAAAGTTTGGTTTGTATACTGTTATATTGCACAGGAGATTGCATCTGAATTAGACTGAATGTGTCTAGACTAATGCATCATGCCCATCTCTGGCTAAAAAAAAGAATGAATGAACAACAACCGTCCCACTCTTGCGTGGTGAGTAAGCATGGATTGACCAGAATACTTAGGCCCCTATTAGGCTCGAGAGTGCACTCAGTTGCTGGGGAGACCATTTTGACCTGTCTTTGTCTCGTCCAAGTGATGCAACATTTTCTCTATCTTCATAACATGGTAGATTTATACACAGAAATTTAAATGTATTAGTTGTGTGCTCTGCCTGCTAATGTTGTACATGTTGCACACTGTAATTTTAAATGGGAATGGTTCTCAGATGAAACTGTAGAACATCACTGCACATGATATATTTATTGTACTGTACATCACTGGCCACTTGATGGTTTACAGAATCTCTTGAGAAATATTGTTGCAAATATTGCACAAATACTGTGGATTTTTCTGTCATGTTCATCTGAATAAAGCCATGATGACCATTTACAGCTTGTAAAATTAAGCTGTGATATTTGTAACAAATCTAACATATCTTTTGCCTGAAAAGGGGTTATGAAAGATAATGCTTCATATTATTTACTCTAAATGATTTTCTAATTTTCTTCTTAGACAGTGTAAGGCTTCTAACTGTTACACATACAGTATATTTCGTCATTTTAATAGTTTTATTCTTGCAATATTGAAGTCACAGATATAGACATGGCTGCACACCTCTGGCCCTAATTGTTAACCATTTATGTGACATTGTGTTGGATATATGTTATATTTACCCATAGGACTTGACCCATTAGGCCATTTTGACATATGTAAATTATTTTAAAGCTCTTTTCTCTAATGATGTACTGTAGATTTCTGATTCTGACTAGTAATACAACGTTACTAACCATAACAACATAGTTAACTTTCAGTAAAACATACTGACAAAATAATAATAGTAATAATAATAATAATAATAATAATAAAATGTCTTGGTAAGGTATATGTCACTATGGGTCAAAAGAACAGATGTAATACATTGTTTCAGAATCTTGGCCTACAGTACATTCCACATGTCTCTAGAGCTATATTGGATAAATGAATATCAAAACATCTTGCTCCACAGGTGTTTTTATAATGGTGACACTAACACACTGGTTCAAAATCTCCCACCTGGTGCATCGCAGTAACTATGAAGATAATAGCTCAGAGTCCTCTAGGAGTACAAGTGGACCCAAACCAAGGAAATTACATAAATACTCCAACAGCATAACATAGACATCTTTTCCCTTTCAATTTATCACCTTTTTGCACTATTAATTTATTTTCTTTGCAAAATGAGATCTTCTGAAATCAGATAAAATTACAAATAATTCAAAATATTCCTTGTCAGTGTGTTTTCTCCAGCTTTAGACAAATTAATTGCAGCTGAGCAGTATGTTCAGGGAGGAAACGACTCAATCATACAGTATGTGCCACTTGCTGGGGTTATGTTTTTAAAATGACCTTTGGTGTTTTTCAGTTAACCTATGAAAGCTTTTTCTTATGGTCTTCAAGGAGCACTGTTTTATTGCCATTACTGAGCTTTAAGTGAAGTGTGAACTCTTAAAAAAATACTTACTTCACTATGGGTCAGCACTGTCAACAGCCCTTTTGTTTCTTTTCACCTTTCCTCCTAAGAATATTCTTTTTTCTCCAAAACTACTTTATGATTTGTCTGCAGATTAAAAATGAAATATCCAGTTCTTAAGTTTTTCCATTTTCAGTTCTCAATCATAAAAAAAAAAACTACATTTCATGACATACAGGAAAAGCACTGCAGTATTTGACGCATATTATTTATTTTTTTACATATAACACCATGTAATAAAGCTTTACATAAAAAGTTAATATATTATTAGAAGTTAATAGATATTAAAGTTCATGTTTTTTTTTACATTTAGGAATTAAATAATCCAGGAATCCTGTTGTGTTTAAACCAGTTTCTGTGCTCTTTATAAATTTTGCAGAAATGCAGTGTTTGTATTTCTGTGTCTGTGAGATGTCTGATTCATTGATATCCCTAACTGTGCTTGGCTGTGTGTGTGTATGAGAGAGAGAGAGTGTATTTTCTGGTCCTAAGGGCGCTGAAGCTACTGCTAGTGGGGCGGTTAAAAGGAATTAAACACAGGATCCCACGGGTTCGTTGCATGACTCTACTCCACATCTTCTTGATGATGCAAAACATTACACATTTCCTTAGAGACCAACACAGACTGTAACCCCGCACATGCTGGTGTGTCTCACGCAAATTGTCTTCTTTTGTTTTTACTCATCTACGCATTCTTCTTTACATTCTAAATGCACAGCAATGATGATTCCTTTAGACATACAGTAGTGCATACTGGATGGCATACTCAGAAACAAATGATGAGCTTTCCCTAATGGATGATGAATTATTTAGTTCCCTTGTGGAGGTTTCTCTTTAGGGCAGGTTGTATCCATATTTATAGTACAAACTCAAAGCAAAACAACAAGAGTTTCTATTCAAAAGGATGCTAAAGGAGTTAAAATGAGAGTTCCTTGCATTTTATATGCTATTAATTTGTTGCCTGTCAGTAATATCATTTGTAACACTAAATCTGTCGGTTTTCATTTCCCTTCCGTCTCAGTTTCCATTAAACTACCAGCTTATTGCTTTTTGATTACATTTATTTTCCGTCTTTTTCATTTCTGTTATCTTACTACTGCGTTATTACTTACTGCAATATCCCTCCTTTCACTCTGCATATTGCAATTTGGTGGTGTTGAAGATGGGTAGGGGTGCAGATGAGCTGATTGATCTTAAATAAATATATAACGTTTGCAATATATATTGCTTAATCCCTGCCTGCTCTTCCATGGCTTGCCTTAAATGTGTGCAGTTAGAATCTCCATGGGAACAGAAAAAGCTCTTCATTCTCTCTAGGAGATACATTACATTCTTTAGAGATACAAGGGGAACTCTAGTGTGTGACATCTCAATTATTCATGCCTGGTTATGATAATCGATTAATAATTTGGTAGATTAAAACTAAAAACCTGGTGGCTCATCTGCTCCCCATACCTACTATGTAAGTCATTAATTTGTGTGTATTGCCATTAAATATCGATTAATCCTCCTTTCTGGTGCTCATCTATTTCAGATGAGCTTTGTGCTGACCTTTTTGGGTGGCTTAATGTTTTCAAAAAGGAATGTGTATGCTAGATTGGGGTAAGAAAAATACTAGGCTGGTTTGCAGTGCAACAAAGGCCATTTGCATCAATCCTAGTTTTGCTACCTATCAAATGAGGTGAAGAGTAGCATGAAGAATAGTGTTCCAAGCTAATTGTTGTGCATCCAGGGTTATAGATGGTCTATTAGGTATACCTCGAAAAGTATGTCCATTTACTGTGGACTAAAGAGCATCACTGACTCATCACTAACTAAATCATTAGATTAGCATTTGGTACTATGTTTCAAAGTAGGCAAGTGCTGTAGGCAAAAAGCACACTATTTATGATGCTTTACACTATGCAGTCCACTGTACAGAAATTCCAGCTGCCAACTGTCACTGTGGCCATCTCTGTTGACTGAAGTGATCAGATGATTTGTTAGCGAAAGCAAATGTAAGTAGACTTTAAATAATAACCTAAATATTTGTGGTATTTGTCTGTGAGATTTCAACACAGGCACTCCACAAGGGCAAAGAGAGGTCATAAAATATTTAATAGTATATATTATCAAAATATAAAAGTCAATAATAAGTTGGAATAATCCTGCTTTAGAGGTAGTGTCTTTGGATATGGAAGACAACCAATGGCAGCAGCCTCCATTGGGAGGACAATGTTGGGATTGTGGCTGAAATCTATCTTCACAGCACAAAATAAGGCATAGGTTGAGCAGATAAGAGGTGTGCAGGGGGCTATAGATACCCATACAAGCGGCTGAGCCACACGAGGTCCCTACTGAATCAAGAAATAACATGATATAATGTCTGTCAAGGTGTAGGTTTGTGTGTGTGTGTGTGTGTGTGTGTGTGTGTGTGTGTGACCTTTGTCATTGTAGTTATTACTTAATTACCTAATGCTATATGTGTTATTACAGTATTGTTCTAGAATGTAGAAAATTAATCCAAACCCTTTTGACTTGTGTTCAAACGTTTGACTGATACTGTGCGTGCGTGCGTGCATGTGTGTGTGTGTGTGTGTGAGTGAGAGAGAGAGAGAGAGAAAGAATGTGTTTTGTATTTAAAATGCATTTGAATATTAATTGATCTGAGGTTTCTGCCAAGCTTGTGATAAATGAGCAGAGTTACAAAAACTTAACAGCTGCTGAACCAGAATTACCTTTGTATGTTAATTAGTCGATGCACAGCTTCTGTTTGTAGTAAATGTACATTAATCATGTATCCATAAGTATGCATGTATATGGAGATTTATCATCCAAAGACCCTTTAAATTTCATGCAAATGTGCAAATTGAGGATAGTGATGTTAATTTTTTTTTTCATGGATTTTTTTTATTGTTGTGGATATGACTTGCACTCAGTTCAAGTTATAGAGCTAGATATTAGTTCTAGTGCTGCTAATTATAACATTTAGAGGCAGAAACAGGATGCAAGAGCGGAAGTAATTTAACGCAATATGCCAAACAGATGTCAAAACTTGAAACAAGGACAAGAACTATAAACTTTAACTGAAAATATCAACAAGGTGTTAACACTCAACACAATGACAATTAACCACAACAAACACAAGACAATATGACAGAAAACCAGAACTTAAATAAACAAAACAATCAGGAGCAAATTTGAAATCCAACATGTGAAAAAAGACATGTGATATGCAGGAGCTGATGAGTGCTATAGTCCAGTGGTTCTCTGGTATTTTCATAAAAATTATATAATTTCCCTGATAGTTTGGATATTCAGAATATATTAAATTATACATACATACTGTACGTACATACATGTCTGGAAGCTGAAACCTTTCTTCAGTCTGGGAAAGACTGGTTAACCACAAATGTATCCTCCAGCATTGTTACCGCAAACATTTTGAAAGGTCAACCACCTTCTCCAACAACTATCTACCACACTGCCAAACAAAGTATTGGATAAGGTCACATATTTTGCTAACATATGGAAAAAAAAAAATTGTCCACAATGGGAAGGAAAGACAAAAACAAGACATCTGATATTCTTCTCTCCAACAATAAGAAATAGCAGACAGCAGAAGCATTTATCACAAAGGAGAAAGAGGACAGAACAATGTGAGAAAACAAACAGCAACAGTAACAACCAGAAAAAAAGTGATAGATTATATAAAATACCATTGAATAGACTTGACTCACAAAGTGGCCATTCCCTACATCTATGGACTTCCCAAGATAAACAAAAAAGAATACCCATCAGATCCATTGTCAACAGCATTAGAAAGTATTAGAAGAAATTAAAAAGAAACCAACAGGTATGTGGAAAACACCTGTGTGCGGATCAATATCCAAGAGTTACAGTCATTAACATACCATATCAAAAACTGGACACCAACAACAAGTACAAGTTTACCACAAAAGCCACCAAGGACAACAGTTTGGCTTGTCTTAGAATGCACAGTTCTCATAGGATTTGGTGGAAACTAAAACTGGAAATAGAAATAGTCAGAAAACTCACAAGCATACACCATGCTGTTTGACTCACATATACTGCAACACAACCTACGAGTTATTAGGGCCCTAGACCACATGAAAAACAAATCCCCACCTCAGTGTCAGCCATGAAGAAGTAAGACTAATGTCAGCATCCAGTTCCAGTATGAAAGACAGAAGCACCTTGTAATTCAACATAAAGCTCGATGGGTCTGAAATTCTTAAAGGTACTGTATATTTGGAAAACACTACATCCCTGTTTATTGTATATCCATAAGCACTGGTCTAGAGACTGGTGCACCTAAATATATATTTGTATGTACTTTGTATTTAATATGCTATCTATCCATCCATTTATCTATCCATCCCTCTCACAATTTCAGCCTGATGAGTCTTGGCATTTTTGTGCTTGAACATTCCAGCGCCAGCAGGAAAGAAAAAAATATATTAAAGAGATAAGCTTGTCATTCAGGTGGACATTTTTTCATACCAGATAATGCTGCTGATCTTAGACCTGACCAAATGAAGCAACTCCAGTTCATAACACGGCTTACAGATGGCTTGTACAGTGGATATTACATATGCAATATTGGTGCATTGCTTCACTTGCTTCCCTTCTTTGTATGACATGCTCATGGCTCTGGAATAGGGTCAATGTGGACTCATCAAAACACATGACATTTTTCCATTATTTCAAAGTCTGGTATTTATGACCACTAGAAATATTTATTTATTTATTTATTTATTTATTTATTATTATTATTTTTTCTCTCAATAACAATTGATTTTCTTATATCCACACAGCTATTTAGTCCCAATTCTGTGAGTTCTTGTTGCATTTTTTGAGGAAATGCTTTAATTTTCACTATTGATATTTATTTGTATACTATTTATAATAAATATTTTATGCTGCATCTTTAAGTGTTTAAGTGACCATGGTCATTTATGACTTTTTACTCGATACCTTTATTCTGTGTACCTGACAGAAAAAAAAAAAAAACTGTCCAATGCATTATTAAATCTTAAATAATAGTGCTAAACTGTCAGGTGCACAGAATAAATGTGTTGAGTAAAAAGTCATAAATAACCATGAACCCAATAATTTCAACAATCTCCTTAATTATATTCTTTGCTTGATGCAGGCCAATATTTTTGACCATTCTGAAACAAAGTAACATCTTTTCCACTATCAAGGGATATGTTTTCAGACATGGTTGTCACTGCATCAGATAGGGTTTCCATCTGAAGCATAATAATCATTGCAATTATTATCCAGTCAAAGCCTTTAGTAATTGAATACTTCGAAGTATTTGCTTTAAGTAAGTCCTTTTTTAGCCAGGCAGTGTGTGATAGTGGTATACAATATTTTCTGATATAAGGAAGCTGACAAATTAAGGGAAAAACTATAGATTGGCAATGGTGTGGAAGGCATCATACTGTAATTTACTTTTTGATCTTCACATTTATAATCAAGTGATATGCATTGTGTACTTCCCAACACAATGAATGAAAGAGAGAGAGAGAGAGAGAGAGAGAGAGAGAGAGATGAAAAAAGAAAATAGCTGTTGTTGATCCCCATCTGTTTACCATCTGTCATTAGCTTATTTCTTCCCTTAACATTTATAACTCTTCATGCAAATACTTGACGGAGTAGTTAACCATAGAAAAAATTAAATTAATTCATTAATGTTATTACATCATTTCAAATTTGGCATAATATCGTGGCACTATCTGAAGCAACTGAGGAAAATTATGGAAAAATGCTCAGGAAGTGCATTTTCAGACCCTTCAAAAGTATTCTATGTGCACTTTTCAGAAGCCACTAAAATAGAAATACTTGAGTGAAAACAAAAGCTGAACAAAAGTCAAGCATATGAAAGATACAATCTGTTGGGTATACTTAAACTAATCTGTATAGGGCCTTGTAGATTCATGTTCACCCATTAGTTTTCAACCATCTAACCACATATTTACCATAACCTTGTTGCCAAATGAAGCCCCAAATCTACAGATATGATCATGTACAGTCATTTTGTCTTAATTATTAATTGCTTGTTTATGTCTAGCAAATTTTGTATTGGCCTGGTGTTAATATTTGAGTCCCCACCTGATTTTTTATTACAATGGTTAATTTTTGACTGCAGAAAAAAGAAATAAAAATAGTCCAATAAAATCTATGTCAGAGATATATTAAAAAATTAAATATAAAAAAATGGATGGTTATAAAATCTATAATTTAAATCAAGTTGAATTATGTAATTTTAAAGGGAAATAGGAATCAATTACCTGCAAAATGTTTTAAGGCAAATAAGAGGAGCTGATTTATTCAGCATGCCAAACCATATTTTTTTGATTATATCAATTCCAACACAACTTTTAATAATTGTGGAATTCTTTGGGAGACAATTACAAAAACACAGAGAGCATAATTCTGCAATGCTATGCTTTTTTTGTGCTCATGTAAATATCATGGAAATAGAGGCTTAACTATGATTAACTATGAAAGGAAAGCTACTTACATAAACTATAGAAAAGTAGAAAAGAATTGTGTAAGTGAGATATTACAGCTACTTATCTGACCTTGATCTATCTACAGTCAGAACATATCAATCTAAATTTATAGGATCTTTCTAGGCTTTAGATTCTCCACAGAGATGTCTTACTATATGACCTGTCTTAATTCTATTACCAGGTTTACCCTTAAGGAAAAAAAGACGTGACTTTTCATCCCAGATCTGAGTTCAGTTCTTATGGAAGCTAATCATGCCTGAGCGATTTTGGATAAGAGTCTGATACAACAGACCGGAGGCAAGGCATGAGAATCGAGAAAACGTGATGTGGAGTTTGATCTTGTTTTGATTTTATTGGATTACTTGTAGTGACTAGCCCTGGTGCACACTGTACATGTATTTATTTGCTGAGGAACACCTCATTACCCTTGGCAATTCTTTGACATGATTCGTTTTCTGCACCTGTTTAGCTCAAACAGATGGGAGCATATCAGAGGTCAAGTGAGAGTTAAGTACCTACCATCTTCAGAATGAAAGGAAAGGAAATTATTCAAGTAGTCTGACTGAGAGCACTTTCATTGCTATACCTTGCACCTAATAATGTATTTAATAAGATAAAGCAGTTCTGTATTATGTATATTTAAAAAAATGTATCTTTAAATATTCAGCTGCAAATTCAAATCTACCATAATTGAGAAATGTTAAAGTTGCTATCAGAAGACAAACAATATTAAAACAAATAAAACAGTAAAAAGATAGATAAAGCAATACTTAATTAGAAGTTATTAACACAGTAATATTGTAAAATAATTGTGTTATATCTGTCACTAGGTACTGAAGGCATTACGTTTTCATATGTTTTCATCTGTGTAAGATTATTATTACAGCAATAACACAGCATTTTTTGTGGTAGAATTATTATGGATACATCAATATATGAACAAATTTAATGTTGGAAATTATTCAAGGTCACAACAAGGTGAGCAAAAATCTCTGCAGATTTTTACTTCATGTTTGAAGTACATTTTAAGATTATTTCAGCCATAAAATTGGTAACAAGACAGACTTGTTGGTACCAGAGGCATCCCTTCCACCTTTGACATTGAGTTCTACTTGTTATTATCTCGCCCTGCTTGTGGTGTCTATTAATGTCTCCTACATATGTGGACATCTAGATAACTAAATACAAACAAACTTAATACTACAGCAGAAAAAGTATTTGGCTCATAATATAGTCAGCAGCAAGGGGGCTGCAGTGGGTCACTTTATAGCCCCAGAGTCCTTGATTCAGTGAGCTTGGGTTACTTTCTGCATTTGCAATTGAGTTTTCTCCCAGAGACCATGTGTTTGTCCTCTGAATTCTCCCACCTCACAAAAATTGTTTTGGCTACATCGTATTAATTCGAGGGAGACTGATTGTATGAATATGTGTGTAATTATCCCATTCAGGGTGTGTCCCTACCTCATGCTTTGGGTTCCAGGACAGGATAAATCCCAACCCTGACTTAAGTGCTTCCTAATTATTTCATTAATTATTAATTATAATTATTTATAATAAATGAATGAATCATGATGCAATCTATACACTAAATGTGTTTACAAAGTAAACAAAATAGTGTCACCCCAATTATATTGGAACATACAGTAGTTTGTTTATGTGCACAGCATTTCAGTAGTTCCTTAAGATAATAGTTGCAATCAATAGGCTGTGTTCTGCATTTTCTTATTTTGTAGATATTGAAAATAGCCTTCTTCACATAGGCAGTTTGATAAGTCTGCTCACTGGATGAGAGTTCTGTGGCAAACTAATCTAAAGCAGAACAGTCTTGCCAATTGAAGGTTATGTTTATGATATAAAAATAATTAAGCTAATTAATTAAAGGGTAAGTTGCAATGCTGACATCACAATTTAAGATTTAAATTTTAAAAAGCAGTCTTTCCTCCTCAAGATCAGCAATTAACCAGATTAAACAAGCTGATACAGCTTTATCTTGATCATTCCAATTAGATTGAGAAATGCCATCTCTGTAAAAGCAAGTAAAATCAGTTCCATCATAAAATAAAATAAAATAAAAGCATTCCAGAGATGTTCCTATATTCCAAAGGCAGTGAAAACAAAGGCAGTATCAATATAAAAAAGAAAATGACTTAGACAAGATTTGAGAAATTATATAATAAATATACTATTAAACATATCAAGTTGCTTTATGCCTTGAATCGTATGTGTGCCATTTCTCATGTTTGCTCACTTACACTTATCTTCACATGATAAATACACAGTAATACACAGTACTTTTCAGCATTGATTTAACACTTTCTAAGTTAATTTGAGTCCAATTTGAGTTAAATAAAAACTGCATGGTGCTAATTCAACACTGGGAACTTAGGTGTAAGAGGTATGAGAGCCTAGGATACATTGAATGTTTAGTATGCTTAATGGGATTTTCAGACACTGGCCTATTGTACAAGAATGAGAACACAAAGTAAGTCTGAAAAATGGAAAAGGATGTGTACTGAAGGCCATAAAAGTAAAAAGGAAGGTCTGCCTCAGGTTACCTTTACTATGGGTGATTTCACTCTTCCAACTTGGGCTTAAGTAGTGTAAACAGAGGTGGGTAGTAACAAGTTACATTTACTTTGTTACATTTACTTGAGTAACTTTTTGAAAAAAAAAAAACTTCTATAAGTAGTTTTAATGCACCATACTTTTTACTTTTATTTGAGTAGAATTGCGAAGGAGAAACGCTACTCTTACTCCGCTACATTCGGCTACACTCGACTCGTTACTTTTCTAACCATTTATTCTACATGTTAGATATTATTTATTTTTGCCAGAGAAATGCAGCCGGTGGATCTACCGCATGACTTTGTTTCACCAATCAGACGTAGCAACAATAATCACATGACTCCATTTGACCAATCAGCTGCAATAACAATAACCCCATGTAGTCAAATGACCACACACACACATGCCGTGGTAGACAGCGAAGGAAACATGTTGTGGTTAGTTTAGCTATTTTATTTATTGTTGCAATGTTAACATATATAATTATCAAATAAGCTAGAGGCTAAAAAAAATATAAGTTTCTTACATTTGTTCTACTGGACACAGTTTATGGTAAAGTGAGACCTCTTGTACACATGTTCTAATGTTATTTTATTATCTGCTGAGACATTTGTAGGGCAACTGAATATACAGTATATCTTAACTGGAAATAGTATATCACTGGAAATAGTTTACACGGTTCAAAATACATATTTTACCTACAGTAGGTATTTCTTTCAAAAGCTCTGTTGTGAAAAAAGTGAGATTAGGAAATTTCTGTTTCTTGTTCATTCATTTGCTATTTTGTAAATATACAGTGGTGTGAAAAACTATTTGCCCCCTTCCTGATTTCTTATTCTTTTGCATGTTTGTCACACAAAATG
>JAOVVA010000044.1:9922298-9932899 GCA_028565275.1 Leiocassis micropogon
ATTTTATGTTATGTTATTTATTTCATTCATTTTATGATTTGGAAATGTCAGAATTTGTACATTATTTTATCATTTTGTTTGGCTGCCAACATAATTTCTAAAAAAATAAAATAAAATTGGACATTACAATGAAACAGTTACTCAGTACTTGAGTAGTCTTTTGAATGACTACTTTTTACTTCTACTTGAGTAATATTATTTTGAAGTACAGATGCTCTTACTTAAATACAAAAAACCCACCTCTGAGTGTGAACACTGTGTGCCATATGTGCACTAATTCAGACCCAGGTCCACATGAAAAGGTGATCTCCAGCACAGTACAGTGTGCTCAGGCACAGTTCAAATTAGATGTGTGAGATAATCACACCAAAACTCTGAGGTAAACTGCTTTATAGAACATGATAAGTGTTGGCTGTTTTTTTCCTATGTCTTTGAAGTACCAATCCCATCCTTTGAACTGCATAGCTGATAAACTGCATAGCTAACTCGTTCTTCTGAGTCACTGTAAAGATTCTTTTAAAAAGAACAAATCATTCATGAACGACCCATCACTAATTGTTCCTCGTTTGTTTGTATCAGCGTTTAAATTATACTGCCTTTTTCCATTTATACTAAATAACAATATTATGTAATTTTACGTTTTAATACTACTGGATTTTTGCCTTTTTATGTTTCTTGAACTTTTTCAGAGAATGCGCGTATCATCCGAGAACAACAAGCGGAATCCATCACCAAACAATTAAAACTCCGACACAGAGGTACTGTACGTTATCATGTCTACCATTCAGCTCGTTCAGTGTGTAAAATGCAGGATGTTTAGACATTCTTCCTCTGTCATTAGCGATAACTTTATTTGTGATATGTGTGTGTTAGTGAACACTCTGACAGAGAAGATATTAGGTTTAGAGGAGCACATACAGACTTTAGAAAGGGTTAGAGAGCGCAAGAGCAGTATTATTTCCGTAGCGGAAAGTCTGGGTGCCGCAGGCAAAGATAGCCAGCCCCCGACTCCGGCACTAGAGCCCTCACAGCGGGGCAAGTGGGAGATGACTCGGCGGCATACTTGTTCAGCCAAAGCTAATGCCAAGCATAGGTTCTCTAAGATAGTGGTACATGCTGGAGCTAACGATATACGCCTTCGTCAGTCAGAGGTTAGTATAAGTAACTTTATAGAGGTGTTTAAATTAGCGAAGGCGATGTCAGACGAAGTAGTATGCTCTGGCTCCCATCCCAATGCGACGTGGCGACATAGCTTACAGCAGGTTATGGTCGCTGAACCGCTGGATGTCCAGGTGGTGCTCCGAAAATAATTTGGGCATTATAGATATTAAAGAGAACGAGTATGTATGCGAGTTCGATCCTCGGGTGATGCTGTAACCTCTCGCAGCCGGAGGCCTAGAGAGAGCTGATTGGCCAAGCTATCTCATAGGGGAGGGATGAAAGGTACTTCGCGCTCCCACATTAATCACGGCTTTATAGCCAATCAGGGGCGTCTGTGAGCTCACGAAAGTGGAAGGAGCGGATAACACTGTTCTCCGAGTGTGTTACGCCGCCCCCCAACGGTGCGAGAGCAAGCCGTTCGAAAAGATGTGGTCGATGACGTCACGTGGTTCGGAGGAAACACGTGATAGTCTGCAGCCCCCCAGACTGAATGGTAGTAGTAGCTTAATGTGGAAGCCCCCTAGTGACAAGGAGGAATTGGACACGACTAAATTAGGGAGAAAATCGGGGATAAAATAAAAAATAAATTCAGGCTTTGAAACCAGACAATTTAGGTGATACAGATGATGAACTAACCACACCACATCAGAACCTAGAATACTTTACTCCCCTTGAAGGGAGTGAACTAAATTCACTCTTTTTCAAAATTGTCAACCTGTGAATTAGATCCTATACCAATACATTTTCTCAAGCAGATAGTTCCAGCAATAACAGTTGAAAATAATTAACTCTTCACTCAGCAGTGGGTATATTCCCAAATCCTTTAAATTAGCAGTTATTAAACCGCTAATCAAGAACCCTGACCTTGACCCCTGTCAGCTTTCCAATTACAGGCCAATATCAAACCTCCCCTGTTCGTATCTACATAGAAATAGCATAAACGGGGCCTCCGAGTGGCGCAGTGGTAAAGTGCTCGCCCTATCATCTGGGGATCGCATAAACAAGCTTCAGTTAGTCCTCACTTGAACCAGAAGATATGAGCACATCACCCCTATCTCATCCACACTGCATTGGCTCCCTGTGAAATTTCGCATTGATTTTAAAATACTACTATTGACGTATAAAGCATTAAATGGTCTCGTGCGCAGTATCTGAGTGAACTGCTAGTGTCTTATGATCCACCACGCCTACTTCAATCTAAGGATGCAGGCTGCTTGTCAGTACCACTTATTATGAAAACTACAGCAGGGGGCAAAGCTTTTTCTTACAAAGCCCCAAAGTTATGAAATAGTCTTCATATTAATGTTCGGGACTCAGACACAGTCTCAGTGTTTAAGTCTAGGTTAATGAAGAGCAATGCTATTGTATTATTTTTCTTCTTTGTATTTACTGGCAGATTGTGAACTGATTAGGTGCATAACACTACTGTCTATCAGAGTGTGTGGCCACACAAGTGTACTTGGGTATGGAAAAACATTACTAATGTGAAAGCCGGCCAGTTGGAGAGTGGAAAGGGGGACATTGGCATTCAGGCATGGTACTGTATGAGGCAATTCAGCCTAGTCTAGAAACAGCCTACTGTAAGTTATAGGATATCAGGAACTGAGGGGGTTTTTGTACCCCCTGAATTTATTTATCTGGAGGGCCTTCATCTTAGTGCTTGCAGCTACTTATCATGCCAGTAGAAAGTTGGAAATATGGTTGCAACTTGCTTTTTTATGTAAATATAATCAAATTCGAGAGATAGGTTAAGTGTTCTCAGGATAGAAACCACATGTCGAAGTATTGTACAGCATAATGTCTATCAGGCATGATGAGCAGTACAGAATTGTGCACACTTGTGATGACACTCTTTTTTTTTGTTTCTTTGTTTTTTTAACAGGTTTCAGGTTTCAGAAAATATTTACTGCAAATAAGAAAATGTTCTATAATATTCTGAAATTGAACTCCACCAAGCAGAGAGCGTAGATAAATAAAAATATCTCCCTTCACCTTTCTCTTATCCATATAAGCCTCATGTTTCCTGAGAATGCAGCCAAGGCATATAGGGGTTTTGTGAAATGATTGTGATAACTTGATGAACATGGTGGATATAATCTTCCTTATTATTATTATTATTATTATTATTATTATTATTATTCCATTATTATTCCATTATTATTCCATTATACATGCTGTTTATAGCAAATTATATAATTGCACATTTTTGCTATATTCATATGTTGTTTTTAATAATTAATTTTATTATTTTTAAGATTTAATTAGAGAATGTTCAGGTCTTGATCCACAAAGAGGTATCTCAATGAAATGCTTCTAAAAATGCCGGGTCAAGTTTCCTTTACTTTCACTGTTTTTAGTCGAAAAGACAATGTAAGGAACTATAAGAGGGAAAGCATCAAGGGAAAACCTGTGTATCCATGAGGGCTCTTATTATCCCCACAGGGAAGCTTTGAAACTGAAAGTTTTAGAAATCAGTGCCAAGCATGAGAGCCTCAACAACTGAAACTTCAGTGAGCATGCTGGTTCAGGCCCAGCAAGTCAGGATAATGACCTGTCCTTGATGCTGGAGACCACATTGCATTGTGAGAAATGAAAGTGGCATGGTGGATAGATAGAAAAAAGTGACAAATCTAATGAAAAAGTCTTGTAAGGTTTAAACTTTGTGCCATTGTGGTTTGCACAGTAATTGAGACTCATTTTAAGCAGTCACTAATGCAATAAAATCTATGACAAAAATGTTCCTTCATTGTTATTCGACCACAGTGGTTTTTTTGCTTGTCTTTTGCCCATAAAATTACTTAATATGCCAGTCACTTTCACCACAACCTCCATCTAAATTTGAAGCAAATGCTGAGGGATTTAATTGAAGTGGTAATTAGTAACTCCATCTCTGCACTTCACACAGTTCACCAAGCCATTATCACATGTTAGCAAACATCAATAAGCCATCCTACAAAGGATCAGACATAATGCATCACTTGTGACAGTTATAATTGGACATTGATTAGAGCACATCACCTGTTTCACTTGGTAACATTGGATATTAGGTTTTTCTTTTCTACTCTTTTTTTTTCTCCAGTATATGGTATGCTAAAAACAGACACTCTTTAACATTTATTATGTCTGAAAAACCAGGATGGAAAATAAGGTTAGAAAGAGCTGCCTTTTCACTTAGATAAAATAGCAGGTTTGACTATGTGAACCCCATGGCCCTGCAACTGTAAAAACAATAGGTAAACATGACTTAACATATGGGAAAGCTTGTGTTTTAATAGAAACTGCTAAGCATGCCTCTAAACTAGTCAATGACTACTCCCGTAGGTTAACTCAATTACAGCCACCGTTTCTAACCTGTTTTTTCTTGTTTGTTCATTTTTTATTTTTTTTTGCATTTTAAGATTCTGTTTAGAGGCCCAAAAGGAACCAAAACAGTTTGTTAAAGATAAAAAGATTGTGGACTAATTAGTTTAAATGTCAGTGGTTTTGAAATAAAATGACAGAAGCAAACTTAAAGTACATTAGTCTTCATTTTGGCTTTTGGGTCTATAAGAGATACATAGCAAAAACGCATATATGAAAACAAACACTAACTTTTAATTTGACCTTTCATTTCCACACCATGTATCTAGCAAATACTGATGGCAGTGGGTGGCCTCATTACAATTGTATTACTCCAGAGAACAAATAAAATTCTGCCAGTAAACTTACTGCTTCCCATGGGGGGTTTTAACCAGAAGTGAAAAGGATGTGACATTATCTCATTGCTTCCTCCAAGCGAAAGGCAATATTTTACATGACAGTCACTTGTTTTTGAATCGTCTTCTCACAATATTTAATTTACAAGAAGAGATCATGTCTCCTTCAAGAATTCTTAAAAGATTTCAGATTAACACATATTGGCCTTTCATCGAGGTGTATTTGTCCTTGTAACATCCACCATTATTAGTACAGCAATCTCGCTATTATGAAAGATACCACAAATGCAATAATTAATATCACCTAGAAGTGTAATCTACCTTGAAATGTCAAACATTCATGGCATTTTTTATGAATGAAATGACTGTGCTTGTATAACTTAAAGCTTCCTGCTTTTCCAGTAAGTAAAACAAAACTACCGGGTGCATTGACTGTTTGACTGGATTTTTGGTCCTGAAGGCTGTAAATCAATGGCTACACCATCGATTATATTATAGTTTGCTATTGACCCAGGATCAAAGTGAGGGTGGCTTTGTGGTGTTTGGGAAGGTGATGTGCATCTACTTTATGAGATCAGTTGAGCAATGTGACTGCACTATCATTGATCCAGTGGTTGATTTGCAAACAAACATGAAAGATCACATCAGCTTCTTGTGTCTGTACAAACGTAAAATGTGATTCACCATCAAATATTTAGAGATTTAAAGGTCTCAGAGTTCAGATTCAAAAATAAATAAAGCTCTAAGGTCCTGAGTTACTCAAGATATGAGTCCACCACAGATCTATAAAACCAACCAATGACTAACTCTTGACTGACCAGATCTGTCTATTGTAATGTGTATGTTTGGAGCTGGTTCACTGAACAATTGGGTGTCAGCAGTTCAGTTTTAAATAAAAGGTGGTAAAGTGGTGCCACAGCTAGGGTCCGGGGTTGATAACGAGCACGGCTAACTGCCCATTTGGAGTTTTATATGTTTTTCCTGTGTCCTTCAGAATTCTCTGTTTTGCTCTTAATTCTCCAAAAACATTCCACTAGGTGGACAGGCAAAATAAATTGCCCCTGCAAGAATGTGTGAGGTAGTGTGTTCATGGTGCCCTGCAATGAATTGCTGTCCGACCAAGTTTATTCCTGCACACCACCCTAATCAGTACAAAGCGGTTACTGAAAAGTAAGTGAAAGTTAGCATCTTATCATTCTGTCTTAGTCCACTCAGTGCAAATGTATTAAAAATAAAAACATTGAGAAAGCACATGTACATAAGTATTCACAGCCTTGAAGCTCAAAATTGTATATAGACAGGCGTGTGCCTTTCCAAATCATGTCCAATCAACTGAATTTACCACAGGTGGACTCCAATTAAGCTGCAGAAACATCTAAAGGATGATCAGGGGAAACAGGATGCGCCTGAGCTCAATTTTGAGCTTCATGGCAAAGGCTGTGAATATTTATGTAAATATGCTTTCTCATTATTATTATTTTTTTTTACAAATTTGCAAAAATCTCAAGTAAACTTTTTTCATGTTGTCATTATAAGGTGTTGTGTGTAGAATTCTGAGGAAAAAAATATTTAATCAATTTTAGAATAAGGCTGTGACATAACGAAAATGTGGAAAAAGTGATGCACTGTGAATACTTTCCGGATGCATTGTAATTGTTACGAATTCAACATTCAATTCAAACGTTGTGTATAATATTATCAGTATAGTTTTTAGAAAAAAAAAAAAAGATAAATGCAGCCTTACTACAGCATAACTCAATCTGTGGAAAAAAAAAATTCAAATGCACAATTAGAAATAACATCACTCCAGAGCTAATGTCACTTAAATGTGAGCTTTATTAGCTAGTAGGAATAATAATAGTTAAAAGTATCAGCTTAAAAATAGATATCTTAATGTTTCTAATGTATCTTAATTGTAAATACCAAGTAATTATGTAAGACTTTAATGTATCTTTAAGATTATCTTTCCAAGAAAAATACTAATTTGTAATTACACAAATTAATTTCAGCCATGTTTCCCCTCAAATATCTTTAAGTCAAGCTACACATTACATAAATTCTAAAAAACGAAATGAAATAAATTAAATGAGTAAAAAAAGTACACTTGCTGATTTTTTTTTGCTGGTTTTTCTCGATTGCTGCTCTGTTTTTACGTCCACGTTACAGAAAATTTATCTTGACATAAAATCCCTGTTCTCTTTCACATCCTTATATTTAACATGGCATGCTGAGTCATCCTTTATCAAAGCAATTCTAATCACATTGACTCAATTAGCTAACCCAAGAAGTTAACTCCACCAACACCAACCGAGCTGTACAAAATGTAAAGCAGCACTTTTTTAAAATGGTAAGTACAGTATACCGATCTACTATAACACACAGTTAAAATGCAGATATGGTTGTAAATACAGTAGCTTTACTTTCCTCTGTATGCTGAATGATACCCATATCTATTTATGCTACTAAATTGCTGCCATGAGTCACAGCATTATAAATCCTCATCTCATCAATAGACAATCTGCTAATGTACAAGTAAAATCAATTTTGGGTTAAGCATACCGCCCCACCACCACCACAACACACACACACACACATTGTCTCTCTGTGTCTCTCTATTTCTCTCTCTCACATATACACACACACACACTGTCTCTCTGTCTCTTTCTTTCTTTCTCTTTCTCTCACACACACACAAAATCACTTTTTCATTTTAAAAGAGACATCCTTGTAATCTGAGCCTGAATGTGTTTATTAATATATTTAATATACACTATATTGCCAAAAGTATTCACTCGCCTGTCTTCACATGTATATGAATTTAAAGCAACATCAAATTCCATTCGTCCAGAAGTGCATTTGTGAGGTCAGACAATGATGTACGACAAGAAGGCCTGGCTTTCAGTCTTCGCTTTAGAACACCTTTGGGATGAATTATCAGGTTGAGGTCAGGATTCTGTGCAGGCCAGTCAAGTTCTTACACAACAACTTTGCTCATCCATATCTTAATAGACCTTTCTTTGTGCACTGGTGCGCAGTCATGTTGGAACATGAAGGGGCCATCTCCAAACTGTTCCCACAAAGTTGTTTTCCTTTTGCTGGAACAATGGGGCTGAGCCCAACTTCTGAAAAACAATTCCATATTATAATCCCCCCTCCACCAAACTTTTACACTTGGCACAATGAATTTGGACAACCCCAAACTTGTCCGTAGGATTGCCATACAGAGAAGCATGATTTGTCACTCCAGGGAACATGTCTCAACTGTTCTAGAGCCCAGTGGCGGTCTGCTCAGCTTCCCTGTCCCTGCTGAAGGACAAACAATAGTTTTTTTTAATATAGTTGGCCTATGGACAGATTCTCCCACATCAGCTCTGGATCTCTGCAGCTCCTCCAGAGTTACCAATTACTCTTGGCTGCTTCTCTGATTACTGCTCTTCTTGCCTGGCCCATCAGGTAAGGTGCACAGCCATGTCTTGGTGGGTTTGCTGTTGTGCCATACGTTTTCCATTTTTGGATGATGTATTGAACAATGCTCTGTGATATGTTCAAAGCTTTAACCTAATCCTGCTTTAAACTTCACACAACTTCATGGGCTTCTTAGTGCTGTTTGTTCATTAATGTTTTTTTAGCTTAATTTATACTGAGTTTAAGTTACACACAGATGGGCTGTATTTAATAATTTGGTGAAATTCTGGAGGCAGTTGGTTCCACTGGATTTTAGTTAAGAGTATCAGAGCAAAGACAGATTTTTCAGACACTTTTCAGATTTGTATTTGTAAATTTTTTTAAAAACCATTCATTATTTTTCTTTTACTTCACAATTACATATGTGCCACTTTGTGTTGGTCTATCACATAAAATCCTAATAAAATACATTTACGTTTGTATTTGTAACAAAGTTCAAAAGGCATAAATACTTTTGCAAGGCACTTATGTGTGTGAGTGTGTTTTCTACTAAAGGATTTTCTTTTTAGTTTACCACATGAAGACCAGAACCAAACATCTTCTTGTATGACCTGAAGCATCCAGCAGATAGTCTAGCAGAGATGAGCAATGAAGAAATGAAATCTTTCTTCATACCACAAACTCAATTTCCTGAACTGTACTTAATGAAATGTCAATGAGCATTTGTTTGTTAAAAGATGACTACAACAGATCACAAGTTTTCACACAGTGTCTTCTACCAGAAGAAGCACTAAGTGATGTCCCAGTTCACTACAGAGTTCAGTCATAGTAATGTAATATAATACCTAGCTAATCACTTTCCACTTTATCTTATAATTGCTTCTCAGATGTATTTAATAGTAGAGAACCGTGTAACTGAGATTTCCATGCAAAATCTCAAGGATGAGGAAGAGAGCACCCAGATGATACAGATGCAAAATAGAAAACACTCTGCAGATAAAGTGAAGAGCTCTTGAGGAAGAATTACAGCAGGAAGTGTGACATAAGTGTAATGCTGAAGAAGAGGCTTTAGCTCAATGCACCGAAAGAGTCACTTCAATAAAAAAGATTGAAGGGATTCAACAAAAGGGCTATTGCTAACACAATTAATTAATAATGTTTCATGAACTGAATGTGTTTTGGCCAGGAGCAGAAATGAGAGAAAAGCACTCAACAAAGTACTCCTACCTTGTTGTGGGTGTCCTCAGACCTTCCCAACATATGTCTCCAGTATATCAAATACACTTAAAAAATACACTACATTACTCTGAGCACTTAATGAGTGGGTTTAATGATTTGCAAAAGTCATGGTTCAATACATACTTCTGTTTTGAGTTTCATTTTGAAAACATTTAAACTTGACAAATGGTGCAACCTGGCCATAATTTACACACAAGGAATGCACAAAAAGGCACATATCTTTCTTTCTTTACTAAATAAAAAAATTAATAAATAAAAAAATAAAACATAGCTATGTCTAGGTATCTAGGCTCTAGGTTGTATTGAAATAGTAAAATAACAAATAGAGCAAACAATGGTTCTTTTAAATAAAGAATATCTAAAGGATAATTCTTAGACTATTTGCACTATTGGTGATGACACTGTTACTTTTTTGCACAATTGAGAGAGTACTTCTTTCTTGACAGAGTTAATTGGGAAACATTGTTTTTCACAACCACTGCCACAGAAGTCAACCTAGCATATTATTCCCTATCTTCATAGATTGCATTTGTATGTTTTGCTAAATGATAAGCAACATGCAGCCTGTTATTTCAACAAGAGAAAAAAAAATCTGCCAACACAAGTTAAATCTAGACTACATGCACTTGGATTACAGCATGCACTGAATGATACAATATGATAACACATACCGTTATACCCCTAGTAATGAAAACTCACGACTAATTTAAAAGCCACTATTCATCTACAATCTCTGATACCTGGATTAGGAAGAAATGTGAACAATTTCTACACTTTCTTATATTTCTTATTCTATGATTTGCCTTTGAATGTATGTGTAGTATATATCTGTAAAAAGCCTATTCCCTAAGTTGTTAAGGGAATTTTTTTTTTCAAATGAAACATCTTACAAATGCAAATTCAGAAGAATTAAAATCAGCAGACTTGTAAGGCATTGAACAAGTGCAAACGGTGAGGATTACAATCAATTATATGGTTAGGGTACATGTATAGTGGGGTAAAAAAGTATTTAGTCAGCCACCAGTTGTGCAAGTTCTCCGACTTAAAAAGATGACAGAGGCCTGTAATTTTCATCATAGGTATACCTCAACTATGAGAGAC
>JAOVVA010000044.1:9998216-10011896 GCA_028565275.1 Leiocassis micropogon
CTTTTAATACCCCAGAGAGTCAACGCCACAACTCTCTGCCCCTTTTACAACAGGATTTGGCCTATGGGAGAGAAACCGGGCTGAATGGATGTGTGGAAGCCTTGTTCGTGTACATAGTTCCTGTTTTCGTTTTTGTCCAAGTTAACTACCGCCCTTTAACAACCAAAGTTTTTTTTTTTTCTCGTATTACTGGAACATATCAGATACAAGCACATATAATAGTATAACAAGTTGAATGGAGGATGTAATTTGTGTTAGTTATAATGTGAAAGGACTGAGCAGCCCAATTAAAAGAAAGAAAATATTTAATCAGCTTTAAAAAATGCAATGTTCTGTCTCACTTCTTCAAGAGACACACCGATGGGGAGCATTTAAAACTCAGAAGAGAGTGGGTGGACCAGGTTTATAGTGCCTCGTTTTCTAAAGGGAAGAAGAGAAGTGTAGCAATTATGTTTGCTAAGTCAGTCTTTTTTAATATGGCGCAAATGTACAATGACAGAGAGGGAAGATATTTAATGGTAGGCAAAAATACTATTTTAAACCTCTATGCACCCAATGAAGACCACCCACAGTTTTTCAAGAATGTTTTTTCTCTATTACTACAGAAGGGTGAGGGAACATATTTAATAGGTGGAGACTAATTGTGTATTAGATAGTAAGGTAGATAGGTTACCAGCGGAAAAGGGACCACAGGCAAAAAAAGTAAAAGTTCTTTTAGGAATAATTAGAGAACTAGGTTTAGTGGATGTTTGGAGACACTTACACCCTAAAGAGAAGGATTTTACTTTTATGTCACATGTGCTGGCAGTTACTCCAGAATAGACCTTTTATGTATTTCTAGAACAGATCTACATAATGTAAAGGAATGCCAATTAGATTCTATAACTATATTAATCATGCGCCAATTAGGTTAAAACTTAATTTAGGACAAGATAAACAGTTTAAATACTGGAGATTAAATGTGTCGGTACTAAATGATTGTAAGGCCAAAGAAGAAATAAGAGAACAACTAATTGAGTATTTTGATGTTAATGATAATGGGGTGGTTACTCCTTCTATATTGTGGGAGGGGGCCAAGGCAGTAATAAGAGGTAAACTAAAAGAAATAACATCTAGGAATAAAAAAAAAATAGATTAGGTAAACAGAATGAGATAGAGAATGAAATTAAGAAACTAGAAATTGAACACAAACAAACAGGTAAAATTAAAATTTTAGGAAAGAAAGAAATTGCATGACTTACTTACATATAAAGCAGAGGGGGCACTTAGATTTGTAAGCAGAAAATACTACGAGATGCGTAACAAAGCAAGCAGACTTTTAGTTTTTCCAGATCAGACTGGATTTATCAATGAAAGGTATGCAATAAATAATATAAGAAAAACCTTAAATCTACAGCAGATTGGAAAAGATAGTAAAACACCTTCAATGCTTCTCAGCTAAGATGCTGAAAAGGCATTTGATGGACTGGGTGTTTTTGAAACAGATTTTAAAATACATGGGATTTCATGACACTTTTGTTAAATGGGTAATGGTTTTTTATAAGAATCCTAAATCAAGAGTTTGAGTCAATGGTCATTGTTCAGAATTTTTTAATTTAGGTAGGGGAACTCGTCAGGGAGACGCAATGTTCCCAGTATTATTTGCACTTAGTATTGAACCACTAGCAGAATTAATAAGGAGTAATAGTAGAATACAGGGGATAAAAAATAAAGGAGGAAAATGTCACAAGATATCGTTATATGCAGATGACGTGCTATTATTCATTGAAAACCCTCTTACTTCTATACCAGCCCTATTAGAATGCCTTGAAGATTATGGATCTGTCTCTGGATACAAAGCAAATGCAGATAAGTCTGAAGCAATGATGATATCAGGATACTGGCCATCGCAGTTAGACAATGAGGTATCTTTTCGATGGTCTAGTCAGGGTTTTAGATACCTGGGGGTCATCCTTATGCCTACAGTATCACGTTTATATGCAGCAAATTACACACGGCTTTTTTAAAAAAAGATTTAGTTAGATGGGAAGTATTACCGCTATCTATGTTTGAAGAGTACAAACTGAACATATTGCCAAGACTCCTTTTTCTATTTCAATCCCTTCCTGTTTGGGTCCCAGTCTCAGCATTTAATGAATTAGAAAAATTGATTTCAAAATTTGTTTGGCAAAATAAAAGACCAAGAATAAGACTTAAAATACTAATGTCAAATAAAGATAAGGGGGGGTTGAACCTTCCTAATCTTAGGTACTATTATTGGGCTGCTTAGCTGAGGGCTATTACTGCTTGGCTTGGTGTTGATAAGGAAGCAGAAGGGGTCAGTATTGAACAGAATTCACTTCCTGGAGTATCTCTGAAAGTTCTGCCATTCATGGATTTGCAAGCACAAAGGGGAGTGAAAAAAACAAATATATGGATAAAACACACTGTAAAAATTTGGTCAACAGTACAAAAAACATTCAGAGGAACAATAGCCTTATCATGTGCAATACCAATTAAAGATAACCCAGATTTTCTACCATCTATAAGGGATAGTGTCTTCAGCAGATGGGTAAAGAATGGATTAAAGATAATTAATCAACTTTTTGATGGGGAGACCTTAATATCCTTTTCTCAATTATCCAGCAGATTTACACTGAAATCGAATGATTTCTTTAGATATTTACAACTATGACACTATATCACAAACCATAAACAATGGGATATAATTAAAAGATCTCCAACAAATATAGAAAAATATTTCATAGATATTATTGAACATGGTCCTCCTATTAAAAATCATGTAGCTCATATATACAGAAAATTAATGCAGGATAAATTTGATGACTCCTACTATATCAAAAGAAATTAGGAATTAGAGTTAAACACATAATGACATTGCCAGGGGATGGGACCTCTTTAGATCGGGTTTGTTTGTCAAGTACATCCCATGGGTGCTTGATCAGATTGGTATCTCGGGAGTTGGGAGGCGGGGTTTGTAGCTTTGCGCCCTTTGCCTGCTGTATTTCATACACAGCAGGCTGTGGTGCACTGGGTCATCTGGTACCTTTCTATTGTGGCCAGAATTTGTGCTGCATTGGCTTTTCTCGGGGATCAGACTGGACGAGTAGGCCTAGAAAATTTTACTAGACTTCTGAATCAAATAAAAAGGGAATTGGGACAGTGGTCTCCTTTGTCCATGTCCCTGGTGGGCTGAATTAAGGTCATTAAAATTATTATGATTTTATTATGATTATGTTCTTATACATCTTTCAGTCCGTACCTTTTTTTTTAAGGAATTGTTTTGTTTTATATGTACATGATAAATCAGTCAGAGACTACTTTACCCTTGATTTTATTCACAATTTTCTATAGCTCTGGTGTAGTAGTCTATGTCCTTCCAGTCTATGTTCCCTTTGCTGGACTCTGGTTCCTTGCCAGTTCAGACTTAATTATACCATCCGTCTGTTGTGTTTCATCGAGTTCTCCTGTGCCAGGAACTGAGACTATGTGTTGTCGCTGTATTGGCCATGCTTCAATTCCAAAACTATTTTAGTTAACCACCACCCCCCCAACACACACACACACACACACACAAACACACATACACACAAAATTCTCTATCCCGCTCTGTCTCTTTTTCTGCCTTAATATTCTCTCACACCACCACCATATAAAGATAGTGTTTCATGGTTAGTGTGGGTTTGCATGTTTGATTCAGCCTATATCTGTATTGCACTTTCTAATGGCAGTTCTCCTTTGCCAAGCAATAATGAAAATTGGGTAAGAAACAAATAGGCTCATCTTAAATAAGTGGGACATTTCAGTAGTGAAAGTTAACAAACTCTTAGTGATTATTTAAGGAACCTGGATGAAGACATTTCACCATGCAGGCAGGAACTAATGAGCAAAAAAGTACACATTTCTTTACATACTGAAAAACAACATGTTTCTTGTTAGCAGGCAACTTGGGGCTGGGTGAGTTTTGGTGCATCTGGTGTGAAGTTTGTGTAGCCTTGCCAGCATAGACACTTCCTGGTATTTTGTGTAACTAGCCAGGTAAGGGCAAGGAGTAGGCAGGTACATTCACATTCAGTGGAATAGTTTTCCCATCTATCATTAAATCCCTCAAAAACCTTCCTCAAAATATAGATATTTAAAAACTATACTTTTAAATTAAATTTGTAGTGCTTAATCCTATAAAATAGTAATGCAGTAGTATTTTGTCCGCTCTGATCTCATATGACAATTTTACACAAGTGGAAATGGCACAAAGGCCTTCGATCCCCTGACAGGCCCCTCACTGCCGATCAATGAGCATTAACTTGCAGTGGTAATCGAGATTTACATGCTTACAAGCTTTTATTCATTAATTTTATGGCTGACATGCAGTTTACTACTGAGTGTAATGTGTTCGACCCTTGTGCACAGGTGGCACCACAGACATGCGGACACGAGGCAAGGTCTTACGGGAAAAAGGGTAATTTTATTGAGGAAAAATGGGCCAGGTGGCTTTCCTGGCAGGGATTAGGGGACCCAATGCAGTCCTACCTATTGGTAGGTAATATAAGTTAGTTAATTAATATATAAACACTACCATATATATATATATATATATTTCGTAGGCAATTTGTATGCTGAGGTACCACTGTACAGTGTGCAAAGTAGTGTGGAAAAAGATGGCTGTGGAGTTCACTCCTTGATGGCAGGTTTACAGCTACCATGGCCAATCATAACTTTACTCCTCGGTCAGTCAGCCTAATGGTGCTGAAAGGACAGCACCCCCTCCACGCTACCCATATTTTGGACAGCCACTCGGCACATGCCAATTGATCAGAGAGGTTGTGTGTGACTGATTATTTCATGAGTTGTGTGCTTTGCTCTATGGACAGTGACATTGCTGAGACTCCTTTTGTCTTCAAGCAGTCTGTCAACAACAAGCTTCCACAGATAACCAAACTACCTTGCCTTCCCCGCCTACGTTGTCCTCTAGGGAAGGCAGTTTCATGCTAATGTTGAGCTCAGTTGCTGGGCTGTTTGTCTCACTATATGAGTATTGATGAACCATTGTTGGTTGATAAGCAGGGAAAAGCAAATAAAAAAAATTAACCATCTGCTCAAAGCACTTATAACAATCAAGTTTAGTGCCACAGGGCAGTAACTGTATAAGCATGAGATTTTGTTTGCTCTTTTGAAAACAAGTGGGGATCACAGACAGGGATATGTTGAAAACGTCTGTGAATACCTAGGCTAGCTGGTAGCACATGGTTTCATGATACTACTGTGGATACTGTCAGGTCCTGATGCTTTCTTGAGGTTGACCTACACAAAGGATCTTCTCACAGTTGCCAGAGATAGAAGTAGTGTGGTGGTATTCAGATAATCAGATTATGTTTACATCAAAATGAGATTAGAAGTTTTTCCTCTCCTCAGATATTGAGTGTTATTTTCTTTTGTAATTTGTGATAGGATACAAGCCACTCAACATGTGCCAGATATTAAAGCTCTGTTGAAAATATTCCATAGCTCCATACCATTCTATAGTTTCAGTTGGCCTCCATAATGGCCTTCTTAATGTCACATATGGACTTCTTCTAGGTCAGGGATATCAATTTGTAATTAACCAACACTTAAACTCACCCACTGAATCTAGTAATTGATAGATTAGATGAATCAGATGTGCAGAAGAATCACCAAACTATGTTGGACAGTGGCCCTCCAGGACTAAAGTTAAAGGATCCTAATGAGTTGAAGGCAGCAGTGCTCTCTCACAATGTGAAAAGGGAGTTTTCATTGTCCCAATTATCTTTCATTGTAAGTATGAGTTTTTAACTCAATATGGGTAATGAATAATGTGTTTTTTCTGAGTAGTATACTATAGGTGATTTACTATCTATTAAAAACATTTAATGCATTCTTAAAACACCCCGCGGGGTGGGGGTGGGGACTCATAATTTTCCATTTTCTTACTTATTCTTTCCTGGCAAACTCTTTGGACATCCAGCTTCAAATAAGTGCAATTTTCTGCTCACAAAGGCTGTTTCATCCAGAGGGTAAAATGTCAAATAGTTTATGCTAATTTCATTCTCATGATTTCTGTGCTGCCTTATTACCAGTTAAGCTTACATTCTCCTATAATTTGTGATTTTTAGCACATTGCTTTAAGGGCCAGTAGCTGGAAGGAAATACTTATTAATGATAAAATGGTTCTAATAAACTTCATTTGTGTATTCTAAGCTATACACTGTCCACTGAAGTTCCATTGTAGCTGTTTTCACATCTTTACTGCAGTCTTTATTTCCTTCTATAAGTTATGAATAAGGGCATCATAGGGTAGCCTATCGGTAATCAGTGGTGGGCAAAGTAAAAAAAAATTTTACTTCAGATATTACACAAGTAAAATGCTTGCCCTATCATCTGGAGATTGCTGGTTCGATCCCCGGGTGATGCAGTAGCCCCTCGCAAGCCAGGACCTAGAGACAGCTAATTGGCTGAAAAAATAAAACAGTAAAAATAGGAGTCAATCATTTACATTTCAACTTTAGCAAGCTCAAAGAGACTTTAGCATCTGTGTCTTTAAGTCATTGTAAAATATTCCATCTTTCAGGGGGGTGGCTGTGCGAGTATGCTTCCAGACTGTGAACATGCTGTTTTTATCGCTTTTTAAAACAATCTTTGCTTCTGCTTTCAAACACCAGCTATATGATTGAACGTGTTACAGAGGGAGGGCAAACCATGCAATCATGTATAATTATCAGCAGGTGGCATTTTTACTGTTTTCGATGCTACATACCACTGTGATAATGTAACGTAAAGACATGCACAGATGTAGTGAAGTAGAAAGTAGAGACATTTGTAGGATGTGGTGGGACCAAATAAATAGTAATTACTAATAAAACTACTCAATGCATACTCAATGTTCTTAAATGCACCAATGAAGTAAATGCACTTGGATTGGCTGTGGTAAGTTGCATCTATGTAAACATGTGTTCACTTCTTTGCATGGTGCACTATGATGGAATGGTGTTCTATTTAGGGTGTACTGTCTACTTGCGTTAAACCCATGGTTTTCTGGTCTCTAAATCACTTGCACCGCAGACTTCATTACTGTTACTGACAAAACTGTTACTGACAATAAACAAGCATCTATATTCAGGTGTCAATTAGGTCACTTTGCAGATTTAATAAATGAGTGCATTCCATCTACAGAGTGTCTGAAAAATGTATAGAAGCTTCAAGATGAAAAATACATATATCTCTTTTTATGGTCACATGATGGTATCAACAATGGTGCTATCATGTGACAACTTTAGAGGAAACAATATAACAAATTGCCACCATGATTCAATTTGTGTTTTCAAAAAGGGCATAGATAACAATTGTTAAAGTGTGTATACATTTTTGGGTCCCTGTATATGTACACTTTGACAATACTTCCCACACCATTCATCAGTGGAAAAAGAGCACTACTACATCTACAGTATTTGAAGGAGGATTATTCTTAGCACAGCAGTGACACTATCCTTGTTGAACATTTGGCAATGACATTAAGTTGTATATTGAGGAATACAGTATACTACTAATATATTCTAGACTAATTTAGGTAGTGTCTGACAGTAGAGGAATATTTTAGTTTACTTTATCTACTTTTGTTTACAAACATTTCTACAATGGTAAAAAAAAATCAGTGAGGAATTTAAACGAAGAAAGTGTAAAAAACAATGTTTGGGGCAATGTTGGTCCAACATTAGCACATGTATAGCCAGATGCACACCGCTGAAGGGGCCAACTTTGGGCCAATGGACCAACGGACAAAATGACTTTGGGCCAACCACTTATCCCAACATTGACCCAACGTATCCACTGCCATTGGCCCAACATTGTCCCTTTAGCGTTGTGCAATCTGGATTATTGTTATAGTAAGCTTGGGCCTCAAGGTTGTGTATATAAAATATAACAAATCTGATAACCTAAAGAGGTTAATTTGTAGAAAGGACAAATAGGATTAAGAACACTTTCTTTCTTTTGCCCTGTCTCTCATTATCATCCCAATGATACCAACCACATGCTAGCTGCCTCTTTGCATAAACTTCTCTTAAATCAAAATATAATTTTTGGCAAGAGCCTCTGGCACATAAAATGAGAGTATGCCTCTGCCATGTGCTTACTGAAATTGCTGTTATTTTTATTATCTAAATCTGCCCCTGAGGCGTAAGGGTACCCCACGGACCACTTCTAAAGAAAGACTCCTGGTATTAACTGGACTGAATTAATTCTACCAACATGTATAGGGGAAAGGATAGGACCTTAAGGACCACCTCAATCAGGGCCATGATTGGAAAAGGAGGTAATGAGAATAATTAAGTTGGATTCTCTGGAGTCTTCCTGACATCACAGTGAAATATGATTGGGTTAGTCTCAGGATTAAGGTCCACTTTGTTCCCTATTATGTCTGAGAAATAAATTGAAACAGAACAATGGGTAGCTACTATATTTATTTTTCTGTGATAGATTTGGAACCCAGGAGTGAAATGGATAACACATGTTTTGGGTTGTTTGTTTGTTTTTTTTCCTCTGGTTTATAAAGTAAGATAAATATGAGTGCAAAACCTCTTCTCAGTAAATAATTAAATTAATGGTATCATATTTTAGCACCCTCCTTTTTTCTACCTCAGCTGTAACAGCACCAGAGCTGATTGCCAGCATGAAAATGAAACATTTGTTCTGGGCTCTAGTACACCATCTTTATGGGACAGAAAGTTAGTGTGAACTAGGGGATTGAAGACCTGTGATTGATGGTCAATAAGGGGAGGCTAACTTTAGCCCTAAATAGTTTAAAATATGATTGTATCGCTCTCTCGTGCTCATGCCAAATGAGTCTGTGTGCTAATTTATCAAAGTACCTAAGCTGCAGCTGAAAATTGGGTGCTTGCCTCCTAATGCTGCTGATAAATGTTCTTTCTTTTAATGTTTCATCTTTTCAAGTGCAGATATCTGGGTACATTTGGTAAAGAATTTCTCAGTATGTTTCTTGCATCTTTTACCTATTCCATAATGAAAATAAGAAGCATTGGGGAATTTGATAAAATAATGAGCTGAGGAAGAGCATAGTAAGTCTGATCCCACCAATAGCTCCTCAGTTTAAAGGGTGAGTAAAAACTCTAACATATTCTAATAGAAGGGCAAAAATGCCCCAGTACTTAACCATTTTCCAAAATTCAAATAAATATTGTGACCTGTCCATTAAGATATCAAAGTGTTTATCTGCAGCTCAGCACTATGAGAGAAGCTAACTGACATTCCATAGAATGGAAAATCACATCAACTATTTAAATATGTAAGCAGCTTCCATTAACTTTCCCCACCAACACTTGAATCCATGCTGTGTTTAGTTTACATGTGCAGTCAGTAGGATTGTATGTCATGTCAAGATTTGTAGAAGAACTCCAAGCCCTTTCTGACCCTTTAACCTCTAGAAAGGTCAAGTAATGTTGGCTGGATTATGACATGTCATTAACCTTTGCTGGAAGGGACAAGTGTTAAGCACAGTCTTGCAGAAACATCAGATTCAGCTTAGCCACTAAAGCTTATGAATTAACTATACTGTAAAAACTCCAACTGGATAAATGTTGAATAAATTAATATTGTATTGTTAGCCCAACTTCTTACAGTGGTATTTTTGGAGATAACCGATAAGATTGTGTTTTTGAAAACTTTGAATAAATAAATAAATAATTAAACTCTGGACTAATGCTACCAAACTGCACTAAAGAGGCTGTTTTGTGGATTATTTATTTTGGGTAAGCTTTTTTTAATTTTAATAAAATGTGTTTCAGTTACAGCTTACAGGTTATTTTAGACAGTTTATAAATTGCCACTATACAGAAGTTAGGGAGCTAAATATTATAACAGTATCTATCTTTTTCCCACTTTGCCCTGACTTTTGCCCAGCATTAGCGTCCTGCTCTACCCCCACCCAGCACACACAGCTGTGCGAGCGCTCAGCTAATGAAAGTTTGAGAAAAACCCAGTGTTTAACAGTTAAGGAGCAGCGGTGCTTCAGTACTCGGTAAGTTAAGGCATAGGAAAATGTCCATGTTAGTTTGTCTTCAGAGTTGCTAAGGCTCATCTACGAGTGTTAAATTGCTTAAATTATTTGTATAAAAACCGAATTCGAGTAAATACCCAGTTAACTTAAAACATCACTCTAAATACATAGTTACGTTAACCAGAGCTCTGCTGTGGAGGTTTGGGTAAGAGTGGTGGCAGATGGCCTTTTGGAACTACTGGAGGAGTGTGAACAAGCTGTTGGCGGGGACTATAGTCCTTGATGTCCAGGCGACTAAGCAGCATTTTTAGGAGTGATGTTTGGACAAGACTGTGCTTTGAATGTTGAATTTCAAAAGAACTGTATGGACACCTATGAAGCCATCCAAATTATTATTATTGGACTTGGAGAGACACGCTCCCCTCAGATTCACATATTAAGAAACCAACTCTTGTTGCCATAGACTCTTTTTTTGTGTCTGATACATTAGGGAAAAGTCAAATCCTTGCTAGTTTTTAAAAATTGTTATGATATTGTACTATAAAATAATCAATAAGAGACTGATAAGCATCTGGTGTTCTCCAGGTATTTTACCAACCTTTAAGCAAAATAGAACCTGTTCTCAGTTTTATGCAGATCATTTTTTTAATTTTGACTACTTTTGAAAGATTAAAATTAAATTAAGTAATGTTTGTGTGTTTTAATTGTTGGGGCATTATTAGGCCACTTTGTTTTCATTTGAATTACAAGTTGAGTCAACTTAAGATTTTGAACTGGGTACACATTGTGTCAATTAAAAAGCAATGTAAAGCATTTTGTTTGGCCAGCAAATTTCTCTAAATGTTGAGTAAACTGTGCAAGTTGTTACTGAACTTTTTTTTTGTTGAGGCAGCTTTATATAGTGTAGATGTAGGTACATTTCCCTTCACAGCAACCAAGGAGCACAAACATGTTCCAGCCTATGCACAAAACAATTTCAGCACCTTGATGGCTTTCTTTATTAGATGTATGCTTAGACACATTGTCCTGTTATATGACCCAAATTTGGCCCTGTGTAAGCTGCTAGACATCATCATTAAAATAAATCATTAAAAGCCCAATATTGCTATGGAAGATAAGGTCAAGAACTATTTACAGTAAAAATAGCTAACAGGCTATAAGATAAACAGCCTCAACTCGCCAGCACCATGAGCATACTTAAAAGAGGGAGGGGGAAATTATTTGTGTGGTTAAAATGGTAAGATTAATCCTAGAGAATTTTCACTTGTTTTATTATATTACACAATACATTAATGAAAATAAATTCACTTAGGAACATAGTCCATGCTTTTCCTTAACCCTTTAGAGTAATAAATGATAAAGAAAAAAACAGTGACTGTGGTCCTTCATTGCAAACATTTTGATCATGTTACCTAGAAAAAAAAAATTGGGAGAGGAAAAACAATAGTAAAACTGCAATATGAACCTAGTTTGTAGTGGTTCAAATAGGCAGTGCTCACTAGAGTACTGTAGAGTTATGTGGCAAGACAGTCCCTAATCAATCCCTGTGTGTTCATTCTTCCTGTCTTCCACACTCCATCTTTAATAAAATTTAGACCCCATATTGATTTACAGTAATGTCTTAAGCCGAATGGTGCCGCATCTTCACACAGGGCTCTCAAGCCAAGATAGATTTACACCAACCTGAATAATTTCCTAGACTAGGACTTGTGGGCTTCTATATATGCTAATGCCAAACCATTTAAGATTTGTGTCAAGCTTCATTTCTCAGTGTATTTTGAATACTGATTGTGTTTAGTATTTTTTTTTTTTTTTTATTTATTCTTTTAAAAGTATAATATTGAACAGCGGACAGGGCCTGGCAGTTAACTTGAGACCATCAGCTCAGTCTGTAATATTTACTCTAAGCTCTCAGTTATATCAAAACCTTTTGCCGCTATTTTGCATGAGTAGTGAAGTAAAAAAAAACAAAGTGAACAAATATCACTACATGTTTAAATTCAGAATGTGTTATTTATCGTTGTGGGGTTTAAAAGTGTATAATTAGATTTGAATTAGAATTATGGCTGCCCCAAACATGGACCTATATGGTGGCAAGTTATTACTCTGTGAAGCTGTAGTGATGTGCTAAATACCACTGTTGGTACAGCATATAGAATAATGTTAGGGATGGTGCACATGTTCAAGGTTTCTGGTTTGATTCTGACATTGGATAAATACCAGTGTGAAATTTCTGTCCCATTAGTTTTCCCATATCCAAGTGGGTTTCCTCCAGGTTCTGCTGTGTGAACAAATTACAGTACATTAGTTCATTTGTATTTGGCCCCTCTTGTGATTTGCATGAAAGAAGAACAGAGTGCAGGGATTAAATTTTTTTGTGGTCTGAGGGTGTACCTGGTGCCAAAACAACTCACAGAAGAGCATAAACAGAAGTGTTTGGATATAAAAAAACAAAATTTGGACTGGTACACTAAGTATACTTAAAGTCTCATAAACAGAATCCTTACTGGTGATGAGACATGGATTCAGACTAGGAGCCTGAGAGTAAATGGCAGAGTATGGAATGAACAAATCCTCAATTGTCTACCAAGTAATAGTTCAAAAGTCAACCATCAGATGGAAAATGTATGATTACAGATTTCTGGGATTCTCAAGGGCCAAAACTAGATATTTGGCTTCAGCTTTTCTCTACTGGCTTAACATTTTGATTCCATTAGAACTGTCACAAACAAAACTGAGTATAATTTACAAACTATAAAAAATCATACTATAATAAATCAAACTCAGATTTCTATGAATCATCTTCTATGTTTTTGTTAACTTCTAGGTTGACATTAAGTGTAACATTTGTAAAGAAGTCAAACCAAGAGTGCAGGTAAAGAAACACTGATCTACAACACAAGAACAATTTTCATAAAACTGACTATAACCAGTGGTCAGCAAACTGAGATTTGCTGTGAAGTCACTTCTTCTATTCTATCCGAACACTTGCATTGAATTATAGGAAGGAGAGACCCTCGCTGGAACCATTACATTTCCCCCCTCTCATTCCATATAAATGTGAATAATCATTTTCTTTATGGGTCTAATATTTCCCATCAGACCACTTAAGCTCATAAAGATGAGCATCTGTATTCATGTTTGCATACTCAATACTGTTATAACCAAGGACTCTGGAGTGAAGTAACAAAAACAATGTTTTCCCTATCATCAGACAATTGTTTGTCATCAGACAAATGAGTTTCAATGATTACATCTGAGGCCAGGAGTCATGGGAATAAATAACTGGCTGTACTCTGTGGGGGGAAGCATGGCATACTTCCTATCCCACTCCGTGTGCCTAGCAGGAAGCATTTGGCATCCCTGGGGTAGGTAGTTTTAAATTGAGCTGTTAAAGTGGTCAGAAGTGGCAATGAGGAGGAAAGTCATGACTATGAAGTACAGATGTTACTCAAGCGGTATTCTGGTTTTACCGCCACGCCTCACGGTGGCAGCATTTGGGTTTGTGCGTTTGCTGGCATTTACCGCTGAGTGGCGCTATATAACTATAGACTGACGCCTCAGGCATCAGTTCAATCTCTCAAGGATTAATGAGCTGCAGCTCCTTTAGAGCTGCACGTAGTAGCGGATAAAATCAAGTGAAACATTGTAGT
>JAOVVA010000044.1:10025687-10036570 GCA_028565275.1 Leiocassis micropogon
GCACCTGTGCAGCGACATCAAGAACACGAGCACCAGGTAAACAGCGAGTGTGCACCTTACCTTTAGCCGTGGTAGCAGGCACGTGCCGGACGATGGAGTCTCCGATGATCAGCGTGTTGTTTGCCGTCTCGCAGAGAGGAGCGAAGTGGTTTTGGGTCGCGATCTCGAAGAAGGGTGGCGGCGGAGGGGGAGAGGTCCTCGCCCGGGGCTTGGCGCGCGTCTTCCGCTGCTGCTGTATCCAGGCCCTTTGGTGCGTTGGACCTGTGCAGAGAAACACGCGGGGTTCAGATAGTAGAATTAGTGGAGAATTAGTGTCACGCCGAGAATTTACCTGGGACAGGTGAGCGTCGGTCCGTGATGATTCCAGCGTGGCTTTCCGCTGCTGTAGCCGGGCCAGCTTCGCCTGTAGGTCGCGGATCTGCTTCTCCACGGCCTCCAGCTCCAAATCCACCGAGTGCAGCTCCAATGTCTCCTCATCTGCACTCAGAGGCAGAGACACAACCGACATGGTGTCTAAAAACGGAAATAATCTGTGTGAAAAAAAAAAGCGTAAACAAACTTGTGATAGCCGGGCTAGCGATGCTAATGGGAAAGCTGGCTAGAAGCGGTGTGCTGCAAAACAGTTAAAACTTAACGATATAACATGCATTTCGAGTGAATATATTATAAGATACTCTAAAATACTTATCTGTTATATGTTCACACGAAAAAATTGGTCCGTCTGGCGGAGCTCGGAAAAAAGCAGCGTCTCACACCAGTGTACTGGGGTATTTGTATATGTAATATACATCTGTAATATGTATGATCTAACAAAGAATATTATATAAAAATATAGCATACAGTATATAAAAATAGGAATTAACCTTAAAATAGAATGAAATGAAAATAAACAAACAAACAAATAAATAAATAAATAAATAAATACATCCAGGTGATTCAGAGAGGTCTAGAATTTAAAGGGTGTCTTAAGTGACTATTCTATGCTGAGGCAGCTTTTGTTATGGCTGAAGAAGTGGAGCTGATATTGCGGTGTGTCTGATGAGTTTATAATGAAACTCAAGACCAAGACGAGCAAAATGCATCAGCTAGTTCTGCTGACCATTAAAATGACACAGGCCACTGTTCACACTACTGTCACACACTCCAGTCCTCACAGCCTACCCCCTCCTGACACACGCACAGGCGCACACACACACAAACATAAAAGTAATCTCACTTACAATATGTCAGATTCAGTATGATACATATTTTCTTATCAAGACTAATGACAGTAATAACAGGATGATAAGAATGGTGTTGATGATCATATGTGATATGATCTCTTTTGTTATCTTTTGATATGGTATTTGGATACACTTTATAATTAGGATGCCATTACAGGATCATTTCTGTTTTTCTGCTGCCAAACTGTATGGAAAATGTCACATATCTGCATGACACATGCTGGATCTGCTATTAAACAAATAATCGTTATTCAGCTCACTGCTGATCATTGTCCTTTTTGGTGCCACCAGTAATTTTATGATTGATATGATGACAAGGATAAAGATGGTCATAAATACCTAATTGACACTGTAACAGAGTTTAATAATGACAAAAATTTTGTGCCAGGGTCAGAATAGACTCAGAGGCCCCCAGTAAATGAGACAATTTATCTACCAGTTTTCAGTGCTGATCCCACAACAGAAGTATGAACTCTGTCTATCTGACTGTGTCCAAGGACATGTCCAGCAGGTGCTTGGCACTGAAGAGCATATTAACCTCTAATCCGATCTACTTGTGGAGCTTATTAGCCTGGACTCCTGCATGCTTCCATTGCCAACTTCAACTTTTTTATTATATTTTATGAAAATTAAACAAAATACACAGTTGACACGTGATCAAGAAAGGATCAAAATGTCAGCCCAAAGTATCACATCTACATGGACACTGTCAGCCTCACACTTTAGGCAAAACATTACAAACAAATATTTTATGCGAAAAGAAACAAAACAAAAAAACTTGTTTGTTATTTGAGAAATGCTTCCATTCAAACATCACATTCAATTAGCAAACACCTGAACTCAGACTGCACGTGACATATGTAACCAATCAGATCACATAGAAAGCAAAGCTTGACGACTGTAAATAGTCAGGTTAGCACTTTGGTGGACAATTATTGTGTATGAGTTAGAGAAAGAGGTGTTTGATTGAGGGTAGGACATGAAAGAGGAGCAAGTGGAGATGGAGTTATTGGAGAAAAAAGAATACTGTAAGATAAGGGAGTAGAGGAGCAAAAGAACACAGAGAACAAGGAATGGTGAGAGGAAAGATAAAGTTTTTTTATCCATTATTACAGATTGCAGGACTACTTTGTTCAACCACATCATCAACCATGAACAGAGGGCCCAACCTTATTTGAGCCACCACACTGTGGCAGGTGTCATTCAGTTATTTATACGTAATTTTACAGTATTTAGCAAAATCTTACAATTCACCTTAGATATTTGCATGTTTCTACAAAATTGAAAGGAGATCTCTCCCACAGTAGGAAGAAGCAACCTGTTGACACAAGAACAGGAACAACATATCATAAACATAGTCATTTCAAACAATGTCATACATTTGTGACAATTGCTAAATAATATAATTACTGACAGCACAACATTCAACATACACAGAATGAGTTTGTCCACACTGGGCCATCTACTAAACAACTTGCCATGAAACAACTGTACAGGGTGTCATTTGAAAGAAACTCTGAAAGAGTGAGGCAGCTGAGCTATGCATATGTAGAAGTAATTTACATTTTACCAGTATATCATATTGCAATATTAGTACTACTGTATATTTTAGTCTATTGTATTTTGTGCTACACTACAGTATATGGACTAAAAACCCACATGTGTACATATAAAGTATATGTTTTGATGAGGCTGGCTTCAATTTAACCAACAACAGATGAGATGGAAGAAACATCCGGCAGCGTGCCATTGTTCATGTTCCTGGGCAGCATGGTGGAAACATCACATTGTGTGCTGCAATTAGATGGTTTGAAGTTGTGCACCGTCTACTATACATTCATGTTGGTACTCATGAAATGTTAAAAAAAAATCCAGATTTACCTTAGCAATGTGCAGTCTAGTGATGGAAATTATGTAAAGTTTGGAAGCAGAGTTTCCAAAAGTATTTTTAGAAGCTTATATATAATGTTTCAATATAGGTGTTTTGTGATGTAAGGTGTTTTGTGTTTTATGAATATGTTCTTCTGTGTGTGTTTATATGTGTATTTAGATTTTTGACAAATATGGCACAAATATGGGCAGGAACTGTGTTTTTGCACATTTTGCAATTGTCAAAAACTGCAATCCTTCTCCTCTACCTCTCTGTAAACCCACTCCTCTACCTCTCTTTGTTCTCCCTCTATTCTTCCACTTTCCTTTCATAAGGCAGTCATGATGTTATGACTTACATTAATCGGGAACAAGTAAATACTGGTGCTAAAGCGGCTACAAAAATTGTCTTGAATAATAATAACAATAGTCATGAAAATACAGTATGCCTTTTAGGTTTGAAGGTGCAGCCCACTGAGAGCAGGAAACGAGAAGAAAAAGGGAGAGAGAAGAGAGAAAAATGATAAACTGAGCTTTCCGCTCCAAGCATCCACCAGTTAATGAAGGCCAGGAGGGGGCCATGGCAAAAGAATAAGAGCAAAGGCCTTGTTCATGGCAGGCCTGCTGGGTGTCAGGGCATGATGGTGCCATCTGAACAGCCTCATCCACAGGTTTCTCTTGTCATGAGGGCCACATCTCAATGGTAACAGCATGAATAATGCAATGGGGCCTAATGACCTATGAATACAACCCACATGCACCTCATCTCAATATGGATGATGGCTCCCTGTAATAAAAAAGGCACATGGTTCATATGGCACATTCAATACAGTTTTGTTTCAGTGGAATGTATTATTTATTATTAAGTGATAAATGGGGAGTTTATTTTAGAATTATTTAAAACACAAGATGTGAGGATGATATCATTTCATGTTTATCAATATTTTTACAGATTTCTTTTTCATAATACATGTAGTCTAAATAATATACCAACATCTTTAGTATTTTTTTTAAATATATGTTTTAAATATTTAATTTAATATTTAAATAATTTAGTATTTCCCAATATAAATGACAAGTTTATGTTTCATTTTGTATTCCTCGGAAGTTGCTTAATCCATCTTAAATGGCAATTACAGTGGTGAGTCATTTAGAAACCATACACAGTGGGACTCTATGAAAATTTTAACTGTATTTATAAAACACGTGGTATATTGCATTTTACAAAATAAAAATTGTATGAGTTGTCTGTTCCATATTTTCAATTTTACTGTATGGTGATTTGTGGAAATGATTCAGGGTGTGGCATGATCTTTCTATGTTTTGTGAGTGTGTGTGTGTGTGTGTGTGTGTGTGTGTGCTTGCTCATCAAAACATTTTCATTTTATTTTTTCTCATTCCCATTTAAAAACCTGACAACACGTACACAGTGACTGATTTTGCAGGGTCAATTGCAGCCAATTGATGTTTTTTTTTTTTTTTTCTTGTTGGTAAAATATTTTAGTTAATAGATTAACTGGATGCAAGGAAGCACATGCTAGCCAATTCCTTCCCTGTTTAGTAGCTGGTCATTGAACATAACTTAATTCTGCGTACACTGACAGACTAGCACAGAGTTGGATGATTATTAGGTTGTGTAACCAGTGCCTAAGTAAGCATAGCAATGTCAAGATCACAAGAAAGCACCATACAACCCAAAATTCCTCAGTATCATTGCTTGACTTCTATGACCTATCATAATTTTAATATTTTGTAACAGCATGCTGGGTATCTGTGTATATCGCTATAACTAACACCAAAAACATTTCTTAGCACAAAAATGTCTCTGCTGAAGATTGGTAATCTTATTACAGCTGATTTGTCATTTGTAGTTCTAAAGTACAGTAGCATGCATTATCAGCTTGCTAATGGGTCCCTTAGTGATGAAGCTCTAGGCAAGTCGCTATAATTGCCTCCTGTGTCATGCCCTGGGGAATTTGGAAAGATCACTGAACCTCACTTTTTGATTCTTCAATGTGCCTGCATTGTCCTCAGGGTATATTATTTACCTTTGTCACAAATGGAGTAAGAGAAATCTTCGTCCTTCTGAGTTTACATGCAATAAGGAAAAATGGTTTCTCTCTTGCACACAGACACACACACACACACACACACACTCTTTGTCAATTATCCGATTACTGATTTCATTGCACAAGCTGAATTGGAAAATGATAAGATACAGTAAAAAAATTTTCACACAGCTCCATGGCAGGACCCTTCCCAATCCATTATGAGTCCTTGGCCAATTAGTGACCAAGGATCAGCGCCTCCACTGAGGCTGGCGGAAGGATCAGGCCCTCCACTGAGGCTAACTGGATGGTCCGGGCCTCCACTGAGGCTAACTGGATGGTCCGGGCCTTCACTGAGGCTAACTGGATGGTCCGGGCCTTCACTGAGGCTAACTGGAGACTCACTTTCTTCTTTTTCAAGCTGGGCAAGAGAATTGCACCCTCTTCCAGCAGGATTTGCATAAGCTCCTCGTCCCTCTCAGCACGGCACACGTTTATCTCCCTGATGAGCTCCCTTGCTCATTGTTGGAGTTCAAACCGCCGCCGTCGATACTCCTTGCACTCTGCCCTCCACTGACACTCAGTCCAGGGTTCATCCTCACCGTAGTCACAGCCACGCATAGACCACCTGGCCTATACCTCATGGTCGGTGTGGGGAGCCAAATCACCACCAGCTCCATCGTGCTGTGTCCTCGAGGGCACGTGTCGTATCACGAGCCAGCACCCTTCCTAGCTTGGCTGCGTCGCTCGCTCACCTCCTCCAGTTTCTCTCCAGGGGGCTCCGCGGGATCTCACTCCACTCTCTGCCGTGTGCTCCATGATGTTACGCCGGATGTCGCGCCAACTGCCTACATTGTCTGCTGGCCACGGCATCACTGTCACAACTCCCCCCACCCCCTCACCCCCAAAAAAACATCCCCTCTGCTATGCCACTTACACGGTCTTGCATTCTGTCGCGTAAGTTGGGTTTCAGGTGAGGCATAATCGCAGGAGGTTAAATATGTTCATTAATAAAAAAACAAACATAAACAAACAAACTTTCAACAAGATCAAACTAAACATGAGACTATAAACACACAAAACCATGAACAGGGTATCAACAAGTTAACACGACAGCTAAACCAAAACAGGATAAATCAACAGATGCAAGACCAAAACTGAACCAACGAGATTATTTATAAAGAAACTAATGAGCCACCTCGGTTCAGTTGAGTGCTTCCATTATCTGAACGAGGTGCATCCTGGGACATGAAGTCCAAAACTGAACAACAAACCAAGAGTCTTAGGGCGCAAGGCACCCTCTAGGGGTTAACCCTGAAACAGAATATCTAGTTTTGATAAAAAATAAAATATATTAATAAGCCTATGAACCACCAGAGTATGTAAAATACTGGTTTTGGAATCCGTGAATGTAAATAAACTGCCTGTGCAAATGTTAACCATTAAACTTTGTTAGCGTTAGCCACTGTCTGTCTGTATTAACATCTGAATTACAGTAAATTAATCAGAAAATCTGGTTTTCATACAAATAAGTCAAGCGATATAACAATCGTATCTGAGCATTAGCGCAACTCTGAAGTCAAACTATAACTTACCGAGTATTGAAGCGGCCCTACTTGTTAACTGAGTTAACACTTAACACTCCTTAACACTTTAGGGTTTTTATCCAATTTTTGTTATCTAAGTAATAACCCGCAGAAATAACTCTTACCCAAAAAATAAATAAATGCTGAATTTATCTAAATCCAGGCAACACTCGGTCAGATTCTGAAGGTATTCAAACACTCTTCATATAAAAAATACCCATAGCTTACAAAACTGTACAGTACAGTATGTTCATCAGTTTTTCGGGTAGTGCAGCTTTTGTAATAGCGACATTTATAGTATTTTCAAAGTTTGAGCATCTTTTTGAGGCAAAGAAGAGTGACATTGTGAGTTTGTGACACTGGCAGTAAGCAGTAATGTTAACTCCAGACTTGTTAAACAGATTATTAAGTTATCTAAAGTCACATCTGAACGCTGATGGTGCTGCCAGTGATTTTCAAAGCGGCCGATAAAAAACTAAACTGGGAAATAAACTATAAACTAATAAAATTTTTAAAAATCACCACTTACCCCAATATAAAGAGTCTATTAAATTGCCATCTTCATCTCCATAGTGCAGTTTGATAGTGCCAGTCCAGTCCAATTACTAAGGAGAGAGAGTGTTATTTAAGATGGCAAAGTTTTGAAAGATGGCAAAGATGTTAAAAGTGCTTCTGTATCTGGTTTTGAATGTGGATTTTGGTAGGTAGCTGCTCTCCATTCTTTCCAATACTGCGGATAGTACCAACCTACTTTCACCCATGCTGGCAACCGACAGATTGTAAGAGTGTAATAGGACTGTTACAACACCTGTGACGAAGGGTGATATATATTGTAAAATGTCCCAGTTCTGTTATCATCCATTGTCACCACTCCACTCCTGAAATGCCACTCATGCACTTAGAATACTCAGTTGGAATTAATTATTGTACAACCTGAAATAACACACATGCAATGAATGGACAATAAAATGTGGATATACTGTAAGAACCTTGTAATACCATATTAAAAATCAACAGTGCATATTCATTTATACACATACAAGCATTTGTAACAAGCCAAATTTAGTAAAAATGATAACATACAGTAGTTTTATACTTATGAAAGAACTGATATGTGTATTAACAAAATCCACATGTAAAACAGTAATTTGAGATAACAGTGCTCTTTATTATAAAAGAAACCAGATACACCAAGCATCTAAGATAAATTGGCCAAAAAATGAAAAATGTAATTAAAACTTTAGGGAAATAATCCTTCATCTGCGCATTCCTTTGTTCTTCTATGGTTGTTTTGAGAGCTCGTCTCACTCGTGTGAAACAAAGAAACTGTTGGTGCTGATGGAGTGTGATTTGTTTTTTGATGTTCGCCAACAAATAAACCAGCTGTTAACATGTGCAGACAGACAAGGCATAGCGAGGGAACTACTTACTGTTCATAATCATAATTAGCTCATAAATAATCATGTTTACAAAACTTGCTACTTTTCTCCCGAAAAATAATAAAAACCTAGCTGTTTCCTATTGTTCTTTTTTGTAATTCTAGACTGAGAGAGAACAGATGTTGTTTGAATGAAAATGATAGAAAACAGTGTATTTTAATCTACTTTTATTGTATTTAAGGATTAAAAAAATAAAGAATTCACTTTCTCAAATACCACTCTACCTGTCTTTATGATTTTCTGTGAAAGTTACCCATGCAAAAGGTCGACAGCACTTTACAGATGGAGAGATGGGGTGCATGACCCATGTCTTTATCTCGTCCATTCTCCTTTGAATCTTCATTGTGGGGAGAATGGTTCAATCAAACAACATTGTGTCCAAGCACAAAGGAGGAAAAGACAGGGGCTGGTGGGCAAGTGTGGAACTGGCCTGCGATAAGGAGTGACAGTGTGATGTCTTGACAGTATGACCAGGTAATGTCACCTTCCTCCAGCTGCACCCGGTCATTACAGCTGAGCTGGGATTTGTTAACACATTCACAATTGCTCTGTTTTTAATCACCTCAGCAGATGTACCTCCTATTATGTGCTGCACAGGCATTCAACTCTGCTTTGATGAACACTGTGAACATTCTGTTAACAAGCCAATATGCTTCACACAGAAAATTGGAGTGTATTTTATTTATTTTATTTTATTTTTTTATTAAAAGCACACATACAATTGAGTCTTAACCAGGGTTGTAGTGGTAAAAAAAAAAAAAAAAGGGGGTTGATAAATTATAAATTATGTGATCAAGGTAAGGCAGACCATGACATTCTGGAAAACGGTACCATTAAATATATATTAGGACTATTTCTTGGAGTTAAGTTAAAATCCATTGCTAAGCAACAGCACAAAAGGAATAAACATGGACAAAGTCCATGAAAGTAATTGATGTATAAAACAATGAATGGATTTTTTTAACATCCACCACCATTTAAAGAACTGAACGATCCATCATGCATTTCAGTAAGGAAAAAAAGTATTTTAAAAATATATATATATATATATTAGGAAAAACTATGAATCACATCAATACCTGGCTAGCACTATAATAATATAAAATAATATTCACAACACAGTTTTATGTTGTTGTTTTTTTCTTCACTTTGTGTTTAAGGTCTTTTGCCATCATTGCCATATATCCATGATGTCAAACTTTCAGCTAGCTGACATAAGAGGGATTGTAACTGATCATAGTATACAGTCAGGCAATGTGCAATGGGCATAAACTTGGTCATAAACAAAGTTTAAAGGCTTGGTAAAAAACTCTGGAAGTCACAGGGAACACAGGGAATTCTTCACTTTGATGTTGTGTTTGTGAGTCTGTTTTATACGGACTCTGTGATTAGAGTTGTGAGTCTGTTTTATAATCTGTGATTAATCCCAGGTGTGCTAGAATTCCAGTGATCTTGACTTCAGGCACTGGGAGTTGTGGTTCTTTTTTGGTGTTGTTCTGGGTCTGACCGAGCCCCCCTGGAGCTCTCTCTTGGAATGATATTTTTCTAAGGGCTCTTGTTTTGACATAGCTTTGGTCTGTTTGAATGATGTGTGTGGAAGTCTTGGATCATTAGAAAGTCTAGTATATCCCTGGAATCCTGCACCTTTTTCCAGTCCATACCCATTCTAATCAATGAAATATTGTACTTTATCTTGCTTCATTCATAAATTCAATATTCTCCTTATTCTGAAGGCAGGTTGATCATCTAGCCATATAGGTTTTGAAGAAGTGAATTAGTTCATTCAATAGTCCTTCTACCGATTGTTTAATTTGTGATATGTGGGATGTGGGGGCAATGTGTCAGTCACAGGGAATTGTAATCTGTAATTTCTCTTTTTCAGTACTTTATATGGTCTGATAAACCGCCGATACAGTTTTCTGCACCCTTCTCTTTGTAGATTTCTATGCCCTGTCTCCTGGTTTATAATATGTAGTCCTTCCTCTGTGTCTGTCTTTAATTTTTTTACTCATGGTGCATACTTGCTCTTGTTGCTGGTGCGTCTGTTTACTTTGGGTGATTTAGTAATAATAGCGGGGGGTTTAAGCCAAGTACACATGGAAATGCCGTTTGTTTTGTCTTTGAGTATGTGCGCAATACTCTACCTATGCAATGAATTGTAAAGTATGTCCTCAACATTATGCAGGTTTCCTGATTTGCACACAATGCCTGGCTATAAGCCTGGGGACAATATCTTGAAGTTAGTTACTGAGACTACATGAAGTCCCCACCACATTTTCAAGTTGAACTGGGGCCCCTGGTATCTTACTTTGTCTTTTAGTAGGCCAAATATTTGAACACATGTTGGAACATTATTTTTGTCTTTCTTTGGGATTTTGGTAGGTTAGTGATAAATCCATGGTAATTTACTTGTTTATCATGATTGTGCCCACAATTCTGAAGTCCAGGGATGGAGTGGATCCATGATGAAGCAACAGTCTTGGCATTTTGGATCCCAGTCAATCCAGCAGCACAAAGTTGAATCAGGTGACAAACAGAGGCCATTTGGTCAGGTGAGTATTTATCCTTTTGGCTGTTTTTATGTTTTTCAGGTGCTTGTGGTCTGTATAGGAGGTAAATGGATGTTTTGCTCCCTCAAGATGATAACACTGTTTTAGTGCCAATTTAATGGTGAGTAGTTCTCAATTTCCTATGTTATGAGTTCGTTCAATTTTTTTA
>JAOVVA010000044.1:10036670-10051682 GCA_028565275.1 Leiocassis micropogon
ATTTGACCATTAATTTTGTGACATTATAGGGGAAGCTGAGCTTCCCTTGCAGTCTTAAAGAAATCGCCACTGCTGCAAAATGAATCCTTGACATTCTCCCGTATCCCCAACGTATTTGGCCAGAGGATCCACCATGATGGAATTAGATGAAGAGTTCCTGCAGTTGGAGTAGAAGTGCCAGTTAAAATTTTGTTGGTGAGCTGATCCACCACCTGTTGCACCATTTCAAAGTTTTGCTGGAGTTGTATTATATCCATGCGAATTTGTGCAATATCCTGATGGAGTTTGTTTAGAACTCAGGCATCGTTTAGGAGTGTTCCCCAAACATTCAATTCTCCGGTTGGTGAAGTATTCTGTATTAAATATTATTAAATATATAAATTTTATTACATAAAACACAACACTCTGTACAGGTTATCCAAACAGGCAAAGGTAATAGTATGGCAATGCACAATAATCATAGACAGGGTCTGCCTAAACACGATAAATAAAAAAAACTGGGTCATGATCTGAAAAATCACATGAAGGCTTGATAATAACACTGGAACAGGTCACAAGCAGCATAAACTTTGCATTGGCATTGTGTTTGTGAGTCTCTTCTATATGGATCCGCGATTAGTCTCAGGTGCATTAGAATTGCGGTGATCTGGTATTGAGGCACTGGCAGTTTTAGTTATTTGTTGGTGTTGTTCTGAGTCTGACAATGATTAAATTGTGTAATATAGAATGCACTACAGTGTATACACTAAACAATATGAATAACCTAAGCTGTTGAGCATCCATTCTATGAATAACTAACTATTAGCAAATTTTAAAGCTGAGTAAAGGTATATAGGTATAAAGTTTATATAGCATGCATTTATCCTCTACTACACCCGTGGTCTTCGCCTTTAAGTAAAATGTGGAAATTCTGAATATGTGTGAAGTTTAAACTTGAATAATTATACCACAGCTTATTTGAATATTCATGAATATAATAGTGATGCTATTTTTTATACACAGAACATTAAGATAAGAAAACAAAGAACACAGGAAATGAATAGTCCCTTTTTTACATTACTAAAGTTAATTCTACTGGAATTATCACAGAATTGGAAAAATAATTATGTAGATCATCAAGAGTGTGTCAGAAATGTACAGTATGTGGCTTTTTTTTTTGGTTTGGCAGAAATTGTAGCCATCAAAAAATTTCTACTGTGTCCAAAATGTTTAAATTTACAACATAGAAAAACAAAGTAGCACTGCATAAGTAATTGAAAGGTGGATTATAACACTTTGTAGATTTTGTAGATGGTTTGTGTTTTAAGTCTAAATATATGCTGAATTCCTTGTTTAGTGTAGCTGTAGACAGCGTTGAGCAGTCACTACTAAAGCACTTGTAAAAACCTCTTATAAAAGAAATGGAGCAAATCTGCTAAAATCCATAAACCTAACAGATACTACACTGAGTAGGGTAACATTTATTTTGAAAGTGCACAGCGGGTTTATAGGTTCTGTAGTCAGAGGCATCCAAAATGCACATATCCAGCTCCCTGTTAACATTAGAGAAATCATAGGACTTCTTGGTAAGTCTTAACAAATGTAGTGTAGAAGACAGGGGTTAAATTGTCCTTGAATTGTTCAGAAAAGCATTCTGGCACTTTCAATAAATAATAAAAATAAATAAATAAATAACCAGATTGGTCGTTTATACCAAAGTTGTGCTGCAGACTGGTTAGCTTGGCTTTCCTTCAGGCTCATAACATCAAAATACTTGCTCAACAGATCAAGATGTAATATAATCTGTTATATTACTAGGAAAAGTTACAAGATCGAAATAGTGCATTGCACATTTATTTTTCTCAAAACTCACAACAGAAAAAAACATAAGCTCATCTTCTATTTTGGGGTGAATAATTTTTCCCAGCTTCACTGCTACACTGGGTTTAAAGGGTTCCCCACCAACCAAATGCCACATTAACCCCTGCTAGTAGGTAGTTGCTTGGTAAATAGAGAAAATGTGGAAAATTTGTTTCATTTGTGACAAAAACAGCATGTCATAGGAAATGCATAGCCAATTCATGGATAATTTAGGTCAAGTGACATCAAAGAGTCAAGCAACAATAAGGAATTCCTAAATGGTGCACTATCTTACATTTATGGAATAAGGGAAAGGCTCATGAGACCCCAATCTAAAAACACATTAATGACATGTGTTACTAATACCTAATAGTGATTCATCGAGGCTACATTAATGGGTAATGGGTAAAATGTGACACAACAGAAAACAAACATGTGAATCAAAATTGTGATTAATGAAACAAGCGTGGGTCGATCAATCAACAAACAGGGCATCAAAGGAAATTTGAAAAGCATAAGTCAAATTCCAGAAACAGATCAAACACCAAAGACATGCAATTCAAAAAGGTGCATAGTAACATCTTCAAGGAAATCTTGCAAGAGTGTATAGTTTGCAAAGTCTTATTGTTTGAAAGTTTTTAATGAGGATCACAGGAGTGTGTGGTTTAAAACTCAGGTGACGCCAAACATGCATGCCGGGAATTGTAGTATTTGTCCTGACAACAGGTTAAGGTGGAGACAAGAATCAAAACAATGGTGTGACCTAAAACATTTTCTATTGACAGTTAACTAAATAGGCAGAACAACTTTTTTAATAACAATCAGGCTCAATATATTCATAATATGTTTGTAATAATATTATTATCTATTAATAATTTATAATTGTTCTCATAAAAAAATGATTGTTTCAGGCTTTTGTATTATTTAAATTAATTCATTCCTCAAACCTGAAATTCATTTAGGTGCCAGGACAATTTATTGACTTGGGGGACTATGGCGCCTTCACTGTTGGAAAAACAGTGTTTATGTGGGACAACCAGAAATTCGACATCAACACCTCACCTGTGTAGCATAACTCCACTTGCAGACATCCTTTGTGTGCAATTTTTTTCACTCCAAAAGTCTGATAATGAATAATCCCAGATTTTTTTTTTCTTTTTCTAGCCCAACTATGGGGGTGTCAGGCATTAGTTTCCATTATATAGATTTATAAGGATGGTTTTAGTTGGGTAAAGTTTAAAAAAAAAAAAAACATTGCTTTCTATTAGTATAAAGAGATAAGGATACAAGGCTGACAGTATCTCTGGCCATTGTTGTATGCATCATCTCCCATGGCAATAAAATAAGAACCAACTGCACTTAAAACATGCATTTATTAAGGTGTTATAAATGAAAAGTCAAATAGGGAGCTTGATGATTAATGTTGTATAATTTTTACCCTTCTTCAAGCTCTCTCTAAAATATTGGGGCTGGCAGAATTCAATATTTATTAAAAAAAAAAAACTTGAGGAAGGTAACAAGAAAAAACAAATTTGTTTTATAGAGAGCTTTTCTATATACCTGACCATGATAATTTAGGTCGCATGTTAGTGTGAAATAGAACTGAAAACTGGATAGGAAAAGAGTGCAAGCAACTCAGAGTTTCATCATCACTGTCTTAAACCCATAACATCAATTAGATTTTTGTACATTAGATGACTAAACATAACAGCAACTGCTAGACTAGTAGCAATTGCTAGACACTGGGACGATTATGTGCACAAATGGTTCAGCCTAGTATTATTATTTTCTTTCTTCCGGCAAAAGAAAGAACATATTATTCAAACACCATAATTCAAACAATTTATGTTGCAAATTGTCATTGTAGATCAATTTCCTCTAGATAGCTTATGTTCTTTAATACTGTTTAAAGCATACCCATCTGTCTCTGTCTCTCACCTAATAACCTTCTAAATTTGTTTCTATCTACAATGCTCATTCTGTTTCTCGCAGTACCCTTGCGCTCCCTTTCTCTCATTTTTATCTTGTTTTGGAACCTGGCATGTCACATTTCTCCCTCTATTTTTTCCACCATGTCGCTGTGTTTGTTTTTCACATGTTTGAGGAAAGAAGATTTGGAATGAGTTCAGTCAGGTCGCCTTGCATCCTTGTCCCTCCTGGGAAGCCTTTGGTGTCCTTCATCTCTTAATGTAGTTCTTTCTCTCCTCATCTCTGCACAGATGGAGAGAAAATAGTCCTCTCACAGGCTGCCCTGCTCTTCCATTAAAGGAGGTGATGGAGAGAGGGAGAAAGAATTGCTCAGATAAATGTTGCTACAAGGCAAAGGATGTCTAACCTAACTATAGCAGGGTGAGTGCAGTGAATTGGGAGAAAAGCGGAGGGTAACATAAACATCCTCTGCTTTTTGTGTTAGGCCTCTACAGTAGAGAGGAAGGAAGGTTAAATGTTAAAAATTTCACTTAGATTAATTCTGTGGCAGCAAGAAAGTCCATTTTATAACTTCTAGTCTTACATGAGACAAATTTATTATTGACAGGGTCATCAGAAATTTAAACTTTGTGTCAAACCTAATCTTTTATGTTGCAGGTATGATTTGACACATATTCATGGAGTTATCGTACATCCATTTTTATAATTTGGTTAAGAATGGAACATTTTTAGAAATTTAGCTTTGCTTTGGTAAATACATTGTAAAGCTGTGTAGTGGCGGACCCAGAGACAGAGATGGGATTTGCGGTGCTCGAACAGGTGCAGTTTATTTAATCACACATTCAAATAACATGGTTTAAGTGTGGGTTACGGTGCAGAGTGTGGAAGTGCAGGATCCTTAGTGGAGAGAGAGTGAAGCATAGTCATCTCCCAGATGTAAGCAGCAGCGGCTGGCAGAGAGATGCCAACGAGCTGGGCTGGCAGAGGCATAAGGCAAGGGCTGCAGTGAGACTTCCTGCAGTGTACTTTTTTCCCACTGGCGGATAGAGAGACAGTCTTAGCTTTTTCCTTGCACAGAACATCATAGTTACTGAACTAGCTTTCTGGCCCTATTTTATTGTCATGTTTTGACTTGAATGAAACTGGAAAGCTGGCCGTTCAGGATTGCAGTGACCAGTCCCCTTTTTTAGTGTCTTGCTGCTGGCCATGGTGCTGAATTTGTTGCCTGCTTTCAGTGTGTTAGAAGCTGTGTTATTTGAGGAGCTGGTATTCGACAGTAACTATCCCCCAGTTTCAAGCACCACCTATGAGCTAAAAAGCCGTCAGCATTGCTGTCTGTATTGAATGGATAAGGAGTGGTCCTGCAGTGATAGGAACTAGCACGTGACGCGGGAATCGGTGTCCTGCACCATTGCAGAAGGGCATGATCTGTAATAAGGACAAAATGTCATCCCATTAGGTAGTATCTCAGTTCATTAACAGTCCACTTAATGGCGAGAGCTTTGCGCTCCATTGCTGCATATTTGTGTTCTGCTGGGGTGAGTTTCCTACTTACGTACAGGACCAGATGCTCTGCTCCATCAAATAATTCTGTGTATGATGAACTGCGTCTTGCAAGAGTCTGGCTTGTGGAGAATGGGGAAGCTGGTGAGGTGGGTTTTTAGTAGCTGGTATGCACGTTCTGTTTCTTCCGTCCATTTCACCTTCTCGGGCTGTCCTTTCCATAGTAGATCTGAAAGAGGGGCAGAGGGAGAGGAAAAGTTAAGTACGAACCATCTATAATATCCAGCTAGCCCTAAGAATGCATGTACCCCTTTTTTATGTATATTTGTGTACTGTATATTTTATGTATACTGCTTCTACCTTTTTTTTCTTAGGGTTTGAGTAGACCCTGGCAGATTCGATACCCCATGTATTGTGCTTTTGTTAGACGAAGGTGGCACTTATTTGGGTTGGCTGTCAAACCAGCTTTTTTGAGTTCCCCCAGCACCTGTTGGAGGTGGACGATGTGGTTGTCCCAGCTCCATGAATGGATAATGACATTTTCTAAGTACGCAGCATTATACTGTAGGGACGATGTTTGCGGAGCATGATATCCATCAGCCATTGAAAGGTGGCAGGAACTCAGTGTAGCCCAAGAATTAGGACTCTATACTGCCAGTGGCCACGCTCTGTACTAAAAGTAATTTTTTTTTATTGTGCCACATGCCAGCCTTTGGTTAAGTCCAGTGTGGACACAAATTGGACTTTTTCTAAGCGCCTGACAAGCACATCCATTCAGAGACTTGGATTATTGGGAAAAAGTCATTACAGAAACAAAGAGTACTGTCTGGTTTAGGTACCACCACAATCAGACGATCAGGGGCATGTCAACTCCTTGATTATGCCGGGTTTGTAGCATTTCGTCCACCTCGGTTTTGATTGCATGACTTTAGGAGAACTACTTAATCACCAGGCATGACTCAGGTCTGTTGTAGAATTCCCATTATTGTGTTATGATGTGGAGGGATAGTGTGTATTTTTATACAGAGCCCCAACGCAGAGCGTTGGAGGGGAGGCTGTGTGTGTGAGCTGTGGGAGTGATTATGTACACTTTCGTGAGGCTTTCCCATTCGGAGATAACATGGGTTTATTAATTGAACACAAAAACATTAACGAAACAAAAGACAAACATCTAACATAAATATAACCAAGAAGTCCCCTGTCCCCCTGAGACAGGGTTAATCCTTCTTTATTGTCTTTTTAGTTTTATCTTGGGATCTTGGGATAAAACTAAATCTTCTCACTTTTCTTTTTAGTTTATCTCTTTTCTTTTCACTTTTTTCTTTTTTTCTCTTTTCTTTTCATTTTTTTCTCTTTTCTCCTTTCTTTTTACTTTTATCTATTCTTTTCATTTTTTTCTTTTCGCTTTTCTTTTTTCTTTTCACTTTTCTCTTTTGTTTAAATTTTTCTCTTTTCTCTATACTGGAGCAGTGCTTTTAGACCTGGTGCTACCTAATTGTGCACACATGCGTTGCTTTGTGTTGGGAGCCTATATAGTCCAGGTGTCATGCAACCCCCTGATTGCCATCATGGCAGCGTTGCCTAGCAAACTGCACGTGAGGGTGGCCAGGGCCCTGCCTGACTAGAAACTCATTTAGCATTTGTTTCTGGGTTTGCCTGCCACAATACCCATGACATTCCAGTCGGATTGTGGTTTTCCATTTGTTGGTGGACGATCAGGAGTACATTCTGGATTTTTGTCTGCAGATCCTGCACATATTCGATCACTGAGCAAAATGGGGAGGGTTCCTCTTCCCATGCCTCTTTTGCTAATTTTAGCAATCCATGCAATCTTCTACTGAACAGGAGTTCAAACAGAGTAAATCCAGTGGATGGCTAGGGAAGGGAAGCACATAGGGGAGAAGTTCAAACATTAAATTAGTCTCACTTATAGTAAGTGACAAACAAAAACAGTTTGGACTGTTTTTGTCTGTCACTTACTATAAGTGAGCCTAATTTAATGTCTGATTGTCCGATCCATTTGAATTGCACACCTGTGATGGGCAGTGAAATGAGGGGGGTGGGGGCGGTTTCTTCAGTAATGTCTTTTGGCACTTGGGGCACTTCTGGCAGAAGTGTTTTACCTTGGCATCCAGCCTAGGCCAATGGAAACAATCCCAGATCTTCTGTATGGTGTTGTGAACACGGAGATGGCCGCTGAGTGGGTAGGGGTGTGCCAGGTCCATCACCGTGTTGACCTTGCATTGGGAAACTACTAGGATGTCCCTGGGCTCCTCCTTTTGCATCTGTGAAAATTCGTCTCAGTAGGTGGTGAAAACAGGGAAAGAGGTGCCTTAACGGATGAAAGGAGCTCACATTCAGCCTCTGCATTCAGCCTTAGTACCAAATCCTTAGTAGAGAGACAGTGACGCGTAGTCATCTTCCAGGTGTGGGCAGCAGCAGCAGTTGGAAGAGAGATGCAGGTGAGTTGGCAGAGCTGGAAGGCAAGGTCGCGGAGAAGGTGACTGGGCTGTGGCGAGGCTTCTCTGGTGCATTTTTTTTTCCTGCAAATGGGGCTCCCTGGAGCACTCAGAGTCTGCAAAAGATAGACAGAAAGACTACTACTCTAAGCTTTTTCCTTGTACAGAACCTCACACTTACCAGACTGGCTTTTTGGCCTCCTTTTATAGTTCAGTTTTGACCCAGAACGGTGAATGAAAATGGGAAGCCGGCCATGCAGGAGACACCTTTTTAGTGTCTGCTGGCCATGGTGCTGAACTTGTTGCCTGCTATCAGTGTGTGAGAAACTGTGTTATATGGGGAGCTGGTGTTCGGCCCACCGTCACAATTACAATTGTAAAACAATTCTGAAGGCAGTAAAGACCTTAATGCTCAGCACTATATTTAGCAAAAACACATGAATGGCACTTAAATGAAGGGTTGATGATTGGGGCTTGTTTTGCAGCCACAGGACCTGGGCACCTTGTAGTCAATAATTTAGCCATAAAATCCTTTGTACACCATAGAGTTTAGAGGCAAATGTGAAACCGTCTGTGCAGCAGCTAAAGCTTGATCTGTCACGCTGCCAGCTCACACATACCATTCAAAGACCATCTTATCTCTTGACATTTCCTTTCTCATGCTGTCATGCTCCTCCCCACCTGGTCATGTTTTCCCATGCTGTCATGTTTCCTCTCATGCCTCCGGACTGCCCCGTCTCTCATTCACCACTGATTTCTCCCAACATTTAAGCCATTGTTGTTTCTCTGCTGGATTATTGTGTGCTCTCACTCAATTCACTCGGTTTTCTTTGATTTCTTTCACACTGCCGAGTTTGCATAGTTACTCGTTTTCCCCCTTCTTGTCTCACAATTTGGATTGGTTGCTTCGCTACTGGTTTCACTATGCTACTGATTTTCAGTGATCTAATGCTTCCGCTTTCTTGACTACGCCTCCGTTTCACGTTTTGGCTCTACTACCATGATGGTCTGTCTAACAGCTTTGAACTCGCGCTTCCGCTCTCTTGACCACGGCCCTGACAGGATGAGGCAGCCCCTGGAGAGTCAGGGCGCCCTTTTCGGGAAGCACCAGGAGAAGGTCCTCACCACAACTCAGGTCACAAGCTCTGAACCTTCATTAGAGCCATGCCTACCAGCCCTGCCCACTTATGTAGAACAGTCAGGCACATGCAGATCCTTCTTTTCTCAAAGCTTACTAATTTTTGAATTACAAGGCTCCACCTTCTCCTCGAAGCGGTTTCAGGTGGCCTACATGAACCCTTCTCTCTCCAGGTAGATCCCGGGAGTGGAGTCTGGCTTACTGGGATGCTCATAATTCATGTTGTAATAACTGAGTGATGAAGAGAGTTTTTGCAGTTTTGTCTCATGTTGGCAGCAAGGCCAGGGCCATTGTTAAGGCTTCGCCAAGGATCACGCTCAGCACTAAGGCAATCGAGTTTCGGACCCTAGCCACCTCAGATGGTTGGAAAAACAGCCCTGGCGGATGTCTTTCTGCAGGGGACAGTCAAAGATGAACTCAAGTTTCTCAAGAGCTGCCCACCGCCCTTAATGATCTCATGGCCGGATCGACTCACAACTCCCACCAGGAGATCACCCCCTCCCAGGACAACCCACCAGTCCCCTCCCCCGAAACAGAGTGATCGGGAGGAGCCCATGCAAGATGGACAGGACTCACATTTCCAGGGAGGGAGGGTGGCGCTGTAGCTTGGGGAGGGTGGATTATTGTGTGTTTGTTTATTGCCTCAATTCTCTCACATTTTTTTTTCTTATGCGCTCACGTTGCCTAGTTTGTTTTGTTTTCTCATTGCTTGCTTTTCTCATCGGTGGGCTGCTCTTTGTTACCTACCTTCGCTGATTGTTTCTCTACTTACGCTTCCCAACTACTCCCCCATCTACGCAGTAGTTATCTTTCTGCACTTGGATTCACCTCGTTCTGCCTCACTCCATTACAGAGGGCTTGCTTCTACTGTGGGGCTGTGGAACGCATGCTTAAAAACTGTCCATTAAAAGAAGGCACTCTCCAGTCAGACTGGGCTCATGAGAGGCGGCCTTTCAGAAAGACTCCCCAGAACCATGCCCCTTATTCCCCGCAATAAGTTCAGGCACTTATTAACTACAACTCTGACCATAACCCGATACGTGCAATTACAGTTAGGGTGCTAAAGTTCCCTTGTGTACCTGTGGAACATCTGTTTGCTCTTTTGGCCTTAGATGGAAGCTCCTTGTCAGGTATCACATGCCAAACCCTTCCACTCACACTAAGAATATCGGGGAATCATTCTGAAGAGATCTGCCTCTGTTATTGTTATTGAGATGTTGCATACATGCTGCTGTAGTTCTCTGCCTTCCCTGGTTAGCGCTTCATGGCCCACAGATTGAGTGGGCTAAGCATGTCTTCATAGGTTGGAGACCTACATGTTCTATGTCATGTCTTCTCTCAGTGCTCCCTCGATCCCCTACTAGGGTAATGCCTGATGAAACACCTCAAGCCATGTCACTCCTTCCTTACCGTCCATATGACTCTCCTATAGACCTCCTCCTGGGTATTCCTCCTCTTTAAGGAGTCGGCATTACTTATTGACATGGAAAGAAAGAAAAGACATGAATGAGTACATCACAGGGGCTCTCGTCGAAGGAATTATCCATTCATCCATTCTTCTTCGTCAAGAAAAAGGACAGGTTCCTTCATCCCTGGATGGATTATTGAGGGTCAGGAATCGTTACCCTTTACCACTAATGGCCACTGCCTTTGAGCTTCTCCAAGGAGCCTACATCTTTACTAAGTTGGATCTATGCAATGCATTCCATCTCGTCTGAATTCAGGAAGTCGATGAGTGGAAGACTGCCTTCAACACCCTGGGCATTATGAGTATCTGGTGGTCCCGTTCGGACTGACTAACACCACTGTTGTCTTTGAGGCTCTTATCAAGGCCATTGCATGAGAATTCCCAAACTCCTTTGTGTTTGTCTACTTGGACAACATTCTAGTTTCTTCTCATAGTTTGGCTCTTAGAGAACAATCTGTACGTCAAGGCAGAGAAATGTGAATTCCACATGACTTCCACCATGTTCCCGGATTTTGTTATCTCTCCTTCCAGGCTGGAGATAGAACCAGCCAAGATTCAGGCAGTCTCCAACTGGCCAACCCCAGTTCCCGATTCCTAGGCATCGACAACTTTTATCGCCACTTCATTTAGGGATACAGTTCCGTCACCGCCCCACTAACCTCTCTGACTTCTCTGGTGCATGACCCTCGTAATGCTACCACCTGGAGCAAGTTCCTCCCGTGGGTCAAGTACACTTACAGCTCCCTACTATACGATTTGTCCATTCATGGGGCTATCTCCTTTCTGGTGCTGAAGAGCACAAGAGAAGGAGGTGGATGTTCCCTCAACCCAACAATTTGTCCGCCACTATAAACAGACATGGTTACAAGCAAGACAAACCCTGCTATGATACACCAGGTCGTACAAGAAACAGGCTGACCACCATCGCACCAAGACCCCCAAGTACCATATAGAGGAGAGAGTCATGCTTGCTACCAGAGACATCCCTCCGAGAATACTCTCATATTACCCTCACCCTGATTTTTCTCTTCATCGTAACTAAAATAATCAACCTGTGTGCCATCCGACTTCTGCTCCCATCCTCAATGCGACGGATCAACCCTACCTTCCATGTCTCGCAGCTACGACGCATTGTAAACTGCCCATTTGCCTGGTTTCACAGCTCTGATCTAACGCTTCTGCTTTCTTGACTACAGCTCTGTTTCATGTTTTAGCTCTACTACCACACTGATTGGACTCATGACATTGAACTCAAGCTTCCGCTCTCTTGACCCCTGCTCTGGTTAATGACTTCAACTCATCACAGCACTGACAGATCTCACGGCTTTGAACTCGTTCTTCCGCTCCCTCAACCATAGCTCAGCTTAACGATTTCAACTGATCACAGGGCTGATGGATCTCACGGCTTTGAATTCAAGCTTCCACTCTCGCAACCACCACCCTGCTTAATGATTTCAACTGATCACAACACTGACAGATCTCGTGGATCTCTCAATCTATCTTTATCTAGTGTCTTCACTTGTTAAAACATCTAAAGATCTCACACTTTGCACCCATGCCTAAAGCTTCAGCATGCCTGTGTGCCTCTTGCCTGCACTTGGATCCATCTCCCAGCTCTTCAGTTCATTCTGACACGATCAAAATTGGGTGATACAACAGGAAAATGATCCGAAGCACACCTTTAAATCTATATCAGAATGCCTGTAAAATAAAATAATCAAGATTTTGGATTGGTCTAGTCAAAGTCCATACCTCAACCCAACTGAAATGCTGTGGTGGGACCTTAACAGAGCTGTGCAAAAGTGAATGGCCAAAAAGCTCAATGAAATGAAGCAATATTAATCCAAATTCTTCATAATGATGTGGGAGACTGATAAAGTCATAAAGAAAACAATTTCTTCAAATAATTGTTATATTAAAAGAGGGGGTAATATATTTTGGATTTTTTTGACATTATATATGTAGAAAGATAGGCAGAATGGTGGCTTAGTGTTTAGCACTGTTGCCTTGCACCTCCAGGCTCTGGGTTCAATTTCCACTTTGGGTCTGTGTGCATGGAGTTTGCATGCTCTCCCTGTGCTTGGTGAGTTTTCTCCAGATTCTCCGACTTCCTCCCATGGTCCAAAGACATGCAACTTAGGCTAAATGATGTTTCCAAATTGCCCGCAATTGGTCCGCTGGAGACCCACTCCAGTATCCAAGAAAACACAATGGACGCCATCTAGGAAGGCCTGGAGTCCTATGGTCTATGAGATCACAAATAATTGGACACAACTGAACAACTAAACAAACAATAGATAGATCCCAAAGGAAATCCCAGCAGCAATGGAGATAGTATAGTTACAATATATAGTAATCAGCCATTATATTATGACCAGCTGCCTAATTTTGAGTACTCCACCCCAGCCTTTGGCACCAAAACAGTAATGGCCTATGGGTTCTGACATCTTTCTATTAGAAGCAGCATTAACCTTTTTCTCAATCGAGCTACAGTAGCTCTTCAATTGAATCAGACTACACAGGCCAGCCTTCACTTCCCATGTGCATCAGTAAGCCTTGCCGCAAAGACCCTGTTGCCAGTTCACTGGTTTTCCTTCCCTGGATCACTTTTGGTATATCCTAACCACTGGGGCCTGGAAACATTTCACAAGAGCTGCAGTTTTGGAGTAGCTCGGACCCAGTTGACATTGGTATATTATTGTTTCTGATTTTACTTTAGTTGTATTGTTTTTCTATTTCATTTAGCCTAATTTTATTTTATTTAGTTTTGTTTTTTTTAGTGGGAGATCCAATTCTTAGTTTTAAGGCTCTACAGACTTAGTGCCCTCATTATGATATAAGTAGTATTTGTGTTGGGGTTTTCTGATATTTTTCCTTTGAGTGTATTAACCTTCTCAGGCTTCTCCCTTTGTTGCTGAGCTCTTCCTCATCTCTGATATTAAAACCACTTACTTACTGCAAACACTGCATTTATTTGCAACTATTTTTTTAAAATAAATGTATTTAAAGATACATTTAAACTACTACATCTTTCTTTCTTTCTTTCTTCTTTAATAATTAATTTCTTAAATTATATCGCTGTTTCGCACTTCTGCTCACCATCTGTCCATCAATCCTCTCCTCTCCCCACAGCCTGCCCGAGTGAAATGCTTTCAGCTGAGACAGTAAATAAAACTTAACTTTAGCACCATTCCTCAGACTTAGCCTCTTCCGTCATCCAAAAAGCCCTGCTGAAATAAAGCACAGCAGCAATGCTATCCTAAAGCCTTCCCACACTCACGGGTACACACACACATAGCCACACACACACACACACACACACACACACATGCTTACATACTATAAACTATAAAGTGTTCTGCCTGACTCATTCATCTTCTCATGCCTCTTCTCTCACACATGTGATGCATCTGTCTACCAACAGTGCTCTCCCACACACATAAAGATACACACTGCCAGCCCACACTCCAGCAGCCAGGGTGCACTTTGCCCTGAATAATTTAACAGCCTCAGCAAATCTCACAGCAATTTACACCTTTCCAGGCACATCCAAACTCACTTTCACACACATAGTATATATAAATATCTAAAGATATATTACCTGAATGGCACATCAAATGCAGTTTACAATGCACACACTCGTATATGTTATTTCTGTACATAATAAATATGTTGGTTAGGGATCTTGTAAGAAGAACTGTAACTTAGCAACTGGATAATGACTAGGACTACTTAAAAAACTTTACAGTAATTGATTGCCCATCACTGGTTGCTCACAGGTTAGTATTTTGATGATGTAAAAGCCTTTTGTGGTCCACTTTTTGCATGGGAGAGATGCCATTCCTGACAGTCAGACCAGCACTAAACAATGGTAGGTGTCTGTGAGCTCATGTGCACAGAAGGTGGTAGGTAATGCTTTTTATCTGAGTATATTGAGCTGCTCCATGATGTGGTATAAATAGGAGTTCCAAAGAATTTAGTGGCTGGCTCCACATGGTCTAGCCTTTACCTTCCTTGAGAAATGTGAAGATTTGGTTGAAATTGTCTAAAAGTGAATTTTTTAATAATTTGTAACTACAATATAAAATCATGTTTGTAATTAATTTGTAATTATAGACTTTATCAACATAATTCCATTTCTCAAGTGTTGTTTCTTGTAAAGAAAGCAGAAGAGACAAATGGTGCTAATTTTCTTAATGTGATTTACCTCTTTTAGCCCTAAAGGATGAACAAAAAAAATGAAACAATGCAGCATTTATTTTTTGCTATTGATTTATTACAACAATTCAAGTCAATAAAAGTTTTGGAAAATCTTTTTTTATTTTGGAAATCAGAATTTCACACTTTAGTCTGGTTTTATTTTTTTAGATGTTCCAAACAATGTTCTTTTTCTTTATCTGAAAAGTGTTCTAATAAAGAACATTATTTTCTTTAGTAACATACAAATATATTATTTTCTGTAACATTTAATGTTTGGTTGGCATTGTAAACACGTCAGAAAGGATATAAAACAAAAAAATGAGTCAAAAAAATTACCCAAGGAACGAGCCACAGAAAAATTTTAGGTAACAAATATTTTTTATTAAAAAAGTAACAACAATAGCCATAAATAATTTTTTAATTGCATATCAGAGGCTACTTGTTACATTTAAACCTCAAAAACTTAAAAAAAAAAA
>JAOVVA010000044.1:10054095-10068614 GCA_028565275.1 Leiocassis micropogon
ATAAACACTATTTAACATTGAAAAGACAATTTAAAACAATGTAATAAGGCTTGGTGAGAGCAAAATCCATGAAAGTATAAATGCTCTAGTTACTTACATGTCAGCACTGAAGTAAGTCCTAAACACATTTTTTACAAACTCGACAGCTTGCTAAGCATGAACATCATGCATTGCTTCTGGTAATACAACCTTTATGGATAAAATACTGTCAAGAAAATGAAGAAAAAGGTTTAAATTACCGTTCAGTTTGTTGGTGCAGATGCTGATAATTGTAGAGTTGAAGAAGAAGGACTTCCTCGTGCATCTTCTTCAAAATAAAAGCTATATAAATAAGTAGACATTTGCAGCAAGTTCACATATACTTGACTGAAAATTATCTTTTAAATTGCTGCTACTAAAAGTTATGTTTGAGACAATAACACAAAACAAATTACTTTGATAGAACACAACCAGTTTCCAAAAAATACTGAAATGTAACGTTATTTAAAACATTAGCAAATAGGACTAGACCACAATGCATTGCAAAATACAGAAGATAACCATATTAAATAAATACAGAAGACTACTGTTAAAAAGTGCAAAATATTCCCCAGAATACATTGTTTTTTACATCACATTACTGCTTTAATGGAAAACAGTACATTACTGTCAGATTGTAGCTTTTTTTTAATAGCAATTCTTACAGCATATTGTAAGATAAAATAGAAGTTAGAGGATTATTATTTTGACTGATAATTACATATATTACTTGATATTAATATATCAAGAAACAGACCCCTCATGTACATACTTATAATGTATACAAGACAATTATTTCTACATGCTACATGAATTGACTTTTAGGGGTCTACTTGTGCAATATGATTAACAATAATGATTCCACTCCTAGCATGTAGTGTTCTGAATGTGAATATCACACTTATAACTGAAATATGCAGGCAATATTTAATGTGTTACTTACCCAGCATGGTGTCTGGGATAATACACGATTGAAGAGCAGAAGCCACGTAGTGAAGTGCTACACTTGTGAAACCTCTTTGATTATTTTTTATTCAAGCATCCACATTAAAAACATAACCAAATGCCTCCTATTTCATATCAATGTTGCTGCAAGTAAGTCCATAATACATTTGCTACAATTAGGTCTTGCTCTAAGCTATAATGATTTTTAGGCAAGTTTTTATATGATGCTTTAGTATTAATTCTGAGAAACGTCATAACTAAATGTTCAACAATCAATGCAACAAGAATAAAGAAAACAACCACACCACAGAGCATGGCTTTTTATGATGACTTTGGTTTTATATGCACTGTGCAATTGTTTCCAGGGATCTCATGAGTGTGTCTAGTGTGTCTAGTTTCAGATACAAGCAGGTTTGTGTGGTTTTAAAATGCAAATTAGGTAACTCTTCTGTGCTCTTATGCATAATGTATGTAGCCAACAAAAAGTGCAGCATGGCCTGCTTAGTTTCTCATTGTCCTTTCTATTTAGACTTATAATGCTGAGTCAATTCAATATGTTTTTGTGTATGAACAAAATAAACATTGTTGTGATCTTTCAGTGGCAGCATGTGCAATTTCTAGGAAGTTTAGGAGACAGTAATATTAAACATAACTTTTTTAAAATACTTACATCATTTGGCATGCCACAAAGCCATGCCAAACTCCTTTTAGCTGCACTTTAACAAAGCGATTACAAACAACTGTTTTTTACAAAGTAGTTACACTTCAGTTGTTCAAATCAGCAGAAAGAACAATTCATTTCATTTAGCAATAATTGTAATAAGATTTTTTTTCACAAATAATTGCTCTCAGAGACCAATTAACTGTAAATTAAAAATCACATTTTACATTTTAAAATTGATGCAAACCTATGAAGAGTTCGAATAACACTGAAGCTATTTTATTTATTTATTTGTTTGTTTGTTTGTTTGTTTGTTTGTTTGCATGTTTATTTATTTATTTTGTAACAATAAGTTTCATAAGTTTTGACTATAAGTTAAGTTTTTATAACGATCTTTAAAGAAATCATGTAATTAGGATCCAAATTAAAAATATATTACTTGATGTTGACCAGACTTCATATCCTAAACTTGCCAGATATTCAAAAACAAATTTCACCTTGAACTATACATTCCCCTTCAAAGAGATTTAGTACCTTTAATTGTAATAACTGTGAAGGTAAATGCTTATTTTTATAAGTCTTTTGCTCATTTCTAGGGAAGGAAAACAAGTTTTATTTCTTGTTATTAATTAATATCCTGACAGGTGGCATTAAAATGTTCCCCAGTTGCTGGAAAAGCCATCTGTTAATCAGGAAAATGTGAATAAAGGCATATGCTGAGAGTCACAATTCCATTAACACACAGTCAGTTCACTTAAATTGTTATGTGAACAATTTAATAAAAATATTTCTTAATTGAACAGTTTATTGTGTCTTGTGAATAAATACGACACAGATTGTTGATTTAAGTGATGGATCTTTGTTCTACAGTATGTGACATGACCGAATAATTATCAATGAATCAGAAATAATGAAAACTGATTTTGTATATTTAAAAACCTGAATTTCATTAATGGTGTAGCTCTAAGTTTAGACAAATTGGCAGGGGTTGACAGTGGGGAGGCTTTTTTCTTCAGTTGTTTCCTTCAGCAATGTTTTGGTGTAGGACATTGTTTGGTGCATATAAGACCTTTAACACTGATGTATGAGAACAAGTGATGCATGGTATACATAGGTTATTAAAATATTAAAATAAGTGTCAGTGTGTCAAGTACATCTGATTATATATTAGCTGTGGATTATTTTGCATTTTTGTAAAATAAATAAATAAATAAATATTAGATAATAATTAATTAAGCAATTAAAAAAAAAGCAATAGCACTACCAAAGGTCTTATGAAAAGTGTTGGGGGACATAAATTTTTAAAGTAACTAATTACTTTTTAAAGACAGTAATTTTGTAATGTAACCAGTTACATTACAGCGTTACTTTCTGATAAAAGTAACTAGTTTGAGTACTTTTCCACTGCAGAAAATGAAAACTCTTTTGTGATTCCTCATGCATGTTGTTTTAGTCAAGACCTTTCTAATTATTCTACCATCATCACTCAGCGAAGTTGGCCCATAATCTGTTAACTACTAATACCCCTATCTCACCTACGCGGTTTCGCAGGTGGCTGTAATTACAGTTCATCATGATTCATTGCAAGTTTTGGCGCTGTGATTACAGTTCCATCTTTTCCCTCGCATAGTCAAACCGGGGCCGGGGATTGCAGGACAACTTTCACACACACACGCACACAGATTGGGAATGACTGCTGTCTGGCTCATGGATTACATAATAATAATAATAACGGATTACATTTAAAAAAAATAAAATAATAAATAACTGAGTACTTAAATGGCGGACCTAACGCATCAGATTACTCGTTACATCAAAAAAGTAATCCAAGTACTCTAACTCCCAACACTGCTTACGAAAAACACACAAATGGCACAAAGAGGTGAAGCTGTGACTGATTCCTTTCCTCAGTAGCAAATTTATGCAGTCTATGTCACAGTCATATCAGGTGATTATACTAAGTAAAACATCCTCTAGATTTGCTTTGCATTTGAGCTGCTTTACTGACACTTTTATACCACATTATCAGAAGTAATTGAGAAGGTTCAAATGAGCATGGATCTTTACTTTATTTATAAATGTAGTTGCCTTTAAAAATAAAGTCGGTACAATCCCAAAATGCGTGGAAAGCATTTCATTTTCCAATACTGATACCAAAACTTTCAGCATCAGCCAATAACAATTGCAGTCCAATATGATTTTTTAAAAACTTTTTTAACATTTGTACATTGATTGCACTTAAATTCTGTTATGCTATTGATTAGATCTTTTTGTGTTGTAGGTGTATGTGTGTATATGTGCATATGCTAAGTGTATATAATCACAAACAATTGTGAAAACCAACCTTTAAGAAACTAGAAGATTTAAAATTGAGGGCTATTAGTATTAAATCCCTGCTTGTCCTGCAGTCAAAGTGTGTTTCCTCTCAAGTAAGTTGTCTCAAGTCTGTTAAAACAAACAGAGACTTTATTGGTATAGAAAGCTTTATTATTTCTTCATGAGTTAAAATTTCACAGCTCTAATGTGGCCTTGGACTGTTTAAAAAAGCCAGCGCTCAACACTGTGAAAGGGGATTTCATAATCAAAGCATGAAGTCAAAGGCAAGAGATAAAAGGAGAAGGGCTGTGAGGCCTGTCTGACAAGAGTGCCAAATCTCTTCTACCTCTTCCTTTGCTTCATTCTTTTTATTTTAGTTTCAGAGAGAGAGGGGATAAAAAAATAAAACATGCTGTGAATTTTGCCACTTATTAATGAAGAAAGAAAGGCATCTCTAAGGAGGGATGGTGCATGGTGATGATCAGTACTCAGGCGACACACTTCACAGCACCCCTAATTGAAATGTCCCTTTCAAGTTTCCAATGGGGTTTTGTTTCACATGCACCATAGTCCACCTCCCCACTACTTAAATGCACTCACACACACACATGCACACACACACACCAACCACCACACACATTTGTTTTTACCCAAAGCAATCAAGGGGTCTTAACGGAGAAGATCTTTTAAGTCCTGATAGTTTCTTCTTCACAGTAAAAATCAAAGTGGACATTTAAGTTTAGTTGTGATTAGCATACTTGTTCCAAAAGACTGTGGCAACTGTTTGGTAAAGATTATTAAAATTGTTCTTAGCATGAGAATTATATAAATCTACACACTGGAGCTATGGAGATTTTTTTTGCAACAAGGTGCAGCATATGAATTAATCCTCTATGAAATATGCTATGCAACAAACATTACAAGCAGTTTATAAATGGTAGTCATGACTCACTGTGAATGTTTGGTGCAAATGAGTGAATAAATGGATAACACTCTCCAAATCTGTCCATCCTCCAACTTGTTTTTTTCCTGCCATGTCTTTATTGTCTGCAAATATCTGAAATGTTTTTGTTTTTTTTACCAGATGTCAAATGTTATTTGTGTGTGTGTGTGTGTGTGTGTGATTAGTAGGGTTTAGAAGAAATACATTTAACTGTATAGATAGATAAATACATAAATAAATAATTTTGATAGTAATTAGGCTGACCATGCCTGATTTTCTATTTTAAATAGATTTCTTATAAAACTCAATCATAAAAAATTTGTATGAAAATTTTACAACATAGATAATACATTTCTACTATACGTGTTATAACTTTGAATACATAATTAATCACAATACACAAATATTTAAGCAATAACAAAGTTACAAATGGTACATCAGGTGCATGATTTATTCTTGACATACCTGTATAATAACTAATTCAACATAACTAAACATAATTAGTGGTTTTAATTATACTGTACTTTATTTTTTAGAGCACATATTACAGATTAATTAAGGTTTTGTTCTTTGTTCTTTTGTTAGTGGTTAATATTGTTGCCTTGATCCGGATTTGATTCCAGCATTGTGTTCTGTGTCCTCACAGTTTGCATGTTATTCACATGCTTGGTGGGTACTCCAGGAGCTTAGCTAACATTAGGCTTCATGTTACTGCACTGTACAGGTGCTAGCAAGCTAAACTTTTATAACTGCATCTATGTTTTTTCCCCCCACTTTTGCTTTGACTTTTGCCCAGCTACAGCATCCTCGTCCACCAGAGCACACACAGCCCTGCAAGCATTTAACTGATGAAAGTTGAGAAAAACCCAGAAGTGTTTAACGGTTTAGGAGTAGTCCCATTTCTGTACTTGATAAGTGGTATAAAAATGGCCATGTTAGTTTCTCAGACAGACAGTGGCTAATGCTATTATCACAAATCTATGAATCCATTTGTCAGAATATGCAACAGTATACAGCTTAACCCATCCTTAGATTTCCAATAAGGAAAAAAAAAATTTACATACTCTGGTGGTATACAGCTTTATTAATATTTTATTTTTATCTATCTCTCTATCTATCTATCTATCTATCTATCTATATATATATATATATATATATTCCCAGTGCTTCCAATGAATCAGGGTAATTAGGATGCTTTAGAACAGCTTGGACTATTTGGAATGGTATAGAAATTTGGATTTTCTTATAGACTGTAACCGGTTGCAAAGGGTATGAATAATTTTAAACATGCCACGTTTTGTTCAAATGTGAATAAAAGCTAAGAAATATTTTTTTCCACAATGATGCCTCTTGTACATCGTCTTATTATCTTTTGGGAAAAGCCTGTGTCATTTCCGGTCAAAAAAAAAACCTAGCTGGTTGAATAAAAGTAACTTTAAGTTACTTTTAATACCCCTATCTATGCGGTTTCGCGCAGTGGCCAGTCGCGCTCTGTTTTGGCGTTGTGATTACGTTTCCATCTTTCCATCTTTCACGTTTCCATCTTTCTACGTTTCCATCTTTTTTCTTCCAACATGTTTAATTTTTTGCAGGTCCTCGCGGAAGCTTGCGGACCTTGCAGAACTTCGCAGAACGTCAGCGGGCAATAGTGGCGGCTCACGGTGCCTAACACCGCACCTCACCATGAGTCAAACCGAATAGGTAAATTAACTTAAATTAACTAAGAAAACACAAATAAATAATTTTTTGGCATAATCTCCTTGCTTTTCAATACACTTTGTCCATCTCTCAACAAGCTTTCATATTCTCTCATTAAAATATGTTTTATGCTGATCTCTGACCCACGAATGGGTGGGTCAGAGATCAGCTGTCTTCACTTCTTCCGCTGTCTTCACTTCTTCATCAGAAGTAAATCTTCATCCTCGTAGGCCTGCTTTCAGGAGACCAAATAGGTGAAAGTCTGATGAAGCAAGATCAGGACTATAAGGAGGACGCTTTAACAGCTCCAAACAAAGTTTTTGCAGTGTGGGTAGAAGTGTGCGGATGTGCATCGTCATGCAAGATCACAACGCTCTTGGACAGCAGTCTTCTGCGTTTAGTCCGAAGTTTATGCTTCAGCTCTTCAATAAGCGTCTCACTATAACTAGCACTTTTGATTGTGGAACCTTTTTCGTGATAAGGAATCACTACACGCTGCTCTTCTTTCATGCAAATCACAAGTGGAGTGTCCATTTTTTGTTACAAATGAACATGCTCACACTTGCACAGCAGTGGCTGGGGAGACCAGCCACCAGCCACTGCTGGTAGCATTGAATGGAAAGCGCTGAATATGTATGGACTCTTCGGACTCTAGAGATCTTCAGGCAGACATTATAATACCAATGAGCAGACTACTGTTATCCATAGGGAGGTCTTTTAGGAGAAATCTGCTACCCTTTCAAATCATGCCTGGCTGTTTAACCTTGCTGAGTGCCAAAACTAGGTAAGGGTTATAGACTATTCCGAACGCAAGGGCTCAACGGTAGGGTAACCATTAGGCTTTAAAACAGCACACACAATATAAATGGATTTATTACATCCTAAAACAGTCTGGGCCCCTTGCCAGGAAGTGTTCATACATTAAAGACTATAACTACCATGAACATAACCATGAAGAGATGAGCTTGGTCATGCCATGTAATTCCGTCATACTTGTAACTATAACACCCAACGGTACACCTGCAAATCCTTTCATCATGATGCAGAAGGAACATGGATTCATGAACCAGGCAGCATTTTGCACAAAATCCACTGACCCCTGGAGATGATCTGTTCTGTTCTTTCCACCATGTTCTGTTGTAGCCAATTCAAGACACGGCATCCGAGAAGCGATGCTTTCTAAACTTTGATCTGTTATTTGCTAAAGATTGTTTTTTTTTTTTTTGCACAATTGTTATCCAGGATAACAGCTGTTTGAAAGATGCTAAAACTGCTAACTATCAAACTAATTCAATGGTTTACCCAGTGCCTGTAAATCTTACCTGTAACCTCCAGAGTGACGGTGTCCTGCTCGTAAGTGCCCCCGATGGTCACGTGGCACACAAAGGTCCCCGAGTCGTTGGTGCGAAGCTCGGAGAGAGCGAGCGAGACATTCAGGCTGTTTGAGTGATACCCGGGCAGACTGACCCGACCTTCGAACGCCCGATGGACACGAACGTCCTTATTCTCAAGTGAGAGCACGGTGGTCTCTGTGTCACCCTGTTGCCGGGTCCATAGCACATGCAGAGTCCCACCTTTGTCGGATGAGTCGAGTGGCAGGGAGTGGACGCAGGGAAGGAGAGCGGAGCCTGCGAGAGGCTCTTGCACTGCGACGTGTGTTACTTTGCGCACGGTAAAGAGAAGTCCTGCCTCGCTCAGACCTGCCACAAAGGAACAGAGAAAAAGAACAACTAAAATTATAATTGAGTGTAGAGAAAGGTGAGCGAGGGAGCTGTGAGCTTCTGTAATTAGTTTATATAATTAGCCAATTTTTAGACACTATATGAGTTGTTTCTATAGAAACAATGATACATTAGAAAGAGTACACTACTGTCAGAGCTTTTGCTGTAGAAAAGTAAGCATCACCTTCTGACCAATCAGATTTGGGAATAAACTCCAATAAATAACAAGAGTCAGGTTATAGACAATAAACCATTTTTCTTACATAGTGTCAGCAACAACCCCACCCTTACCTCAACCACCATGAACTAATTTCCCATCAGCACTTTATTACCCAGTAGCCACTACTGGACTACCTGGGGCAGGGGTACCTCAGTGGTTTAGGTGTTAGGCTACTGATCAGAAGGTCCCAGGTTTAAACCACAGCACCACCCTGTTGCCATCAACCCTCAGATGTATACCAAGATGTGGGTCGCTCTGAATAAGGGTGTCTGCCAAATTCTGTAAATGTAATGTTACCTAACTCTCCTTCTCTTCTCTTTCCCTCTCTATCTCTCACTCTCTCTCTGTCGAGCTACACATGCCTCTCCTGAGCTGCCAGTGATCCAGACCTCGTCTGCCCTCTGGACCTGTCTGACTTGTCCTGGTGCCCCGCTTCAGGCTGGAGATCTTATTGCATAGAGGTCCCGTGTGGTCTGCTTAAGATGCGTGTGGTGACCAGGGATGGTTCCACTTTACCATGGAGATGGTCCTGGCCTCGACTGATGCTGACGGCTGTTCTCCGAGGACTTGTGACTGCAGTCGCTCAATAGTTCAGGACTGGAATTTCCTACAGTCTACCTGATCCTCCAATAACGAACTGGACTCCATATTGACTTAAAGACATCAACTGTTATACTGAACTGCCAGCTGATCAGTCCCTGCTACCTGTTATCACCCAAATGAGGATGAGTTCCTTGTTGAGTCTGGTTCCTCTCAGGGTTTCTTCCTATTGTTATCTCAGGGAGTTTTTCCTTGTCACCGTCGCCCTCGGATTGCTCATCATACACATTTTCTCACATTTCCATAATTTTCTTTTGATTCTGTAAAGCTGCTTTGTGATAATGACCGTTGTTAAAACCGTTATATAATTCAAACTGATTTGAGTTGAATGAATGTACTACAGGAGGCTCATTTTTCTAGTTTTAAAGTGTTATTTTTACTTTACAATCCCATGTATTTTTTTCTCTTCCATTTTCCCCCATTTTACTATGCTTGTGTCTGATTTATCCTCCTGTTTCTCCTCTTGTTGTTCTCTGGGCTACATCATTTTGCAGTCAAGTGAAGTGAGGTGAAGTGGTGTGAATAATACGGCTGGTCAGGGAGTGCAAATCTGCCCACCGATATTGTTTTATATTTGATGCAGTGCAAGTAGTATTACGGCGGATGATACTTTATGATGTGCAATATTTCATCCCAATGCACGTGCGTGTTTGTTTGTGTGTGTGTGGTTGTGTGTATGGGTGCGTGTATACTTTGTGTGTGTGTGTGTGTGTGGCAGCTTGGAAAAACCATTCACATAGTGGAAATGTGACTTCTTTTTTGTGATTTGTATGTTGCAGTCACCATATTTAAGATTTCAGGTTTCACTGAACAACATGGCTATAATTTTGTTTGATTTCTCATCTTACTCCAGAAAAGCCTTTAACGTTCTGTTCAACTTTTTGAGAGAGCTCATTTTGAGGCACTATATCATTTTGAAAAATGTGTTACTTAAACTTAACCTGATTGAGCCCTCTCTACCATTCGGATGAGGTATGAAATGCCTTGTTTTCTATTTTATCTTGTCGGATCTCTTCTTGTCTCTTGTCCTCTCATTTTGTGCCTTCTTTTCTTTTCTTTTTTTTATTTTGGATTGCCCGCCCTTTTCTTTTATTGTATTGTCTCTCCTCATTTTGTCTCTTATATTTTCTTCTTGTTTCTTCTATTCCCTTCTCACCTCCCTCTTCTTGTCTTTTCATTTAAAAAAAAAAAGAAAAAAAAGAAGGCAGCTCCCTTTTCTTCTTTCTACCGTCCTTGCTAACATTCTTGGTGCTATGTCTTCACTAAATCTTGCACAAAATGGATGTACACTCCCGGATGTACAGAAAACTTAGCTAGAATTCGGTTGGTTCGGTCGTAAATTTCTTGCAAGTATTTAGGTACAAATTCTTAAGGTGGGGCATTCATATGCCGAGGTACCACTGTTCGGTATATTGTTCCTTTTACTATGAAACAACATCTCAACCATTTAGAAGAAGACTATACTGTTGTCAATTAATAAAAAAAAATGGTTGTTGCTATTATTGAGCCAAGAAACTAAAAAAATAATAAAACATATTTCTTGAGGATGTTAAAGAATTGTAAAAAATAGATACAGTTGACTGTGATGCTCATGTACATATCCATGAAACCCCATTTGACCGAAATCTTAAGCCTATCTCATAGTGCCATATTGTCACGCTTCCATTTCCACTCACATTTTAATTCATACAGTACCATAAAATGAGTGGTTAACATCCATCACATGCATCTGCACCATTTTTCTCCTATTTCACTGGTATGCATGAGTCAAGCATAAAACCCCATAAATATCTATTCAAGACACACATTTGATCCTTATATAAGCTCTTTTACACCCATAATCTTAAGAAACGTTCAGGCTGAACTGAAGAACGTGTTTGTAAAATACTCATACTCATTACCTGATCTTTCCACGGTTCCACTGTAAAAAGTTGGGTGGATTTTAAGTTTCTACAAATTTATAACAAAATGATATGGCGAAGCAAGGGATGATGGGACACTTCTTGTTTTCTGTCCCCATTGGGAAACATTTTTCATACATTTATGTTACTTTACTCGTCCTTTAAAGTCAAAAGTTTCCTTGTCCTTCTTCCAGTCAAAAAGACACACTTTCTAATTTTATAGAAAAATCTTTCCTGATTTTGATGTCTTTCTACATGCTAAAACAATGGATGCAACTCACTTTTATAAACTGCAAAACAAATCTACTTGTGAGTACCAATTAAGTAACCTGAACCTGAAATTTTACTGCATATTAGATTTATATGAAGTTACAATTTTGAAAAGTGTAAATTTTCACCTTCCCACAAACGTAACAAATATAATACCAACTCCATCCACTGATCCATCTAGGAACCTCTGTAGTCTAATTAGGGACAGTGGAGGCCAGTGGTGATCATTATATTTATTCCCATATTTTATGACCATGGTAGGACCTCAGGTAAACTTTTACACGCGCATTCACACACTGTAGGCAATTTGGGAACACCAATTACCCTAATTTGCATGTCTCTGCACAGTGGGAGGAAACTGGGCTACCCGGAAGAAACCCACCAAGCACGGGTAGAACTTGCTCAAACTCCATGCACACACACCACCGAGACGGGAATCGAACCCGCACCTTGGAGGTGCAAGGCAGCAGTGTCAATACCCAAGCCACTATGTCGCATTCATGAGAAATATAGTACATTTGTGGGATTATTACATTAAAAGCTGCACATCAGAAAAAAATGGTGTAATAAACCACAAATGTAATACAATTGTGGTTTATTACACCATTTTTGTTGGCGGGGGTTACACACTCCCCTCATGGGCAGTTTTTGCGCACAATGAAATGATGGTGTGACTGACCTAAGGAAGTTGTTTGTGAAAAATAGTTAATGAGGAATGTAAAAATAAAAAAGTATGTTTCTAGTGCATGCACCAGTGTCTAGCTGATGAAATTATGTACTGTACTGGCAACCAGGTGTGATGGCTGTCCTTATAGTGATGTGTTCATTCTGGAATTCTAATTAACCAAATAACAGAAAGAGAGAGAGAGAGAGAGAGAGAGAGAGAGAGAGAGAGAGAGAAAGCAAGAGCAAGAGAGAGAGAGAGAAAGCAAGAGCAAGAGAGAGAGCCAAAGAGAGAGAGAGAGAGAGAAAGAGAGTATTATATGTGGTAATGAAACTGGGGTTACTGATTGATGTCAGCACCATTATACACACTCGGCAGGAGACCGATGGCCTGATCATGGTGAGGGAGAGGGGAGTCTGTGGAAAAGGCAACACTTTGGTCACAGTCACATTAATCAGAGTTTTTCTGTGGCATGTGTTTGTACGTGTGTGTGTGAACGTTTAATAAAGAGCTTCAGTACTATTATATGACTTTTGTTCACATCTCTCTGTAAGGTGCCTAGGTCACGATTAGTGCTCTAAATGTAACCAGAGCCCGTCTGATTATAGCAATACCTATGAATTAATGCGTTTAAAACGGCAAGGCTATAAGGATTTAAACGGGTAAGGACACCGTTGCCAGGTAACTAGGATATAATGATACTAAACAAAAACTGCCTTATGATCCAGGTGTCACGCCGTGCACAGTGAAGGGCGTGCGTCCAAATCTTTTTTTCACCCCCCTTACTCACTCCATACATAGGTGGCCTCCACATCTGCAGGTGTGTGAAGGGGCAGGCCCGTAGATCATACACGGCTGGCGAAGGATAATAGGTGATGGTTCTTGGGCTTGCTCCGCTCTATAAAAGCGAGGCGGGAAGCTTAGTCCAGAGTTCGGGAGCGAGAGTGACATGAGAGCCGGGTGATGCCAAAGGCGAGTGGACTGAACATCACCGTTTAATCTTTGCACAGGAGACAGCGGCCAAAGGACTGCACGAGTTGCGGTGGCACTTTTATGTTCGCTGGGAGCCAGCCTTCGCGATCCAGAGGGAAAAGCAGTTGCATTCGACGTTAAGGAGCTATGCTAACTCGAGCTAGCTAGTTAAAATTCTGATAAAACAGCCTTTATCTGCATACACATTATGATTTTTTTTTTAACTTTATTTTGTGCATGATTCACTTTCAGTGCAAGATAAAACGCAAAATAAGACAATGTGCTGGATCAAGTGCTATTTTATAAGCGGTAGAATAATCAGGATGTCAAAAAAATGAAGGGCAAGTTTTTATGTTCGAAGGGGTTGGTCTATAAGACATTTCGCGTTCACATGACTGCAGTGATGTCAAGCACAACATTGGACGGTGGAGGTACAGTTACCCGACGTAACCCGGTCACGATGTATTTTAGAGCCAAAAAACAGAAAGTTACATGACAGCATGAGCTAAATCGAATCTGTATCTATTGGTATAAATGAATGCGTATTTAGTGCAAATTAAATTCTTCTTTGCCCACAAAATACTTCCATGGCATTGTGCCAAAAAGTGAATTGTGCCAAAATCTGATTGAAAAAATCTAAACAATCCCTTTAATGCCTCTAGGGATGTCTAGAGATGTACTGTAGGTAAAGCTCAGAGCCTAGCACGTTTCACACCAAGCGATTTATATCATTATTTGGTTCTTCTGCCTTCTTTCCATATCTTTTGGTATATGATAGAAGGCTAAATTATCCATGCCGTGCCTATTAGTTCACCCCGCTGCACAACAGGAGATGACCATGTTTGAATATAGGCCCAAATTACAGGAACAACCATGGGGAATTTGTGGACCTATTTGTTTTGCACTGGCAAAGGATAAGAAGGCAGCATGGCGGCTTAGTGGTCAGGACTGTCGCCTTGCAGTTCCGGGTCCTGGGTTCGATTCCTGCATCAGGTCTGTGTGCATGGAGTTTGCATGTTCTCCCCGTGCTTGGTAAGGTTTTCTCCGGTTTCCTCCCACCATCCAAAGACGTGCAGATTAGGCTAATTGGTGTTCCCAAACTGCCTGTAGTGTATGTACTGTATGTTGCCTGAAAGTGGTCACCATTGGCCTCCATGGTCCCTGGTTGAACTACAGAGGTCCCTAAATGGATGGATGGATGGATTGATGGGAATGGTCTTTTTTGCTATCTGGAAGTTGTTTTAAGTCCTTAATTTTTGTTTCTTTCTTTTAGCAATTATAAATCATAGCAAGCATATGTTGTTGTTGGTCTTTCAGCTGCTCCCTGTCAAGGGGTCGCCACAGGGGATCATCCGATCCGCACACAACTTGGCACAGGTCTTACATCTGATGCCCTTCCTGACGCAACCCTCCCATTTCATCCAGGCTTGGGAACAGCACTGTGTCCAGGTTTTGGGTGGGAATCGAACCTATGACTGAGCCACGAATGCCCCTCCCCTGAAAATCCCCCTTTATGATTGGTTATAAGATTCTCATTTTTGACGGGTTAGAATAGTAGAGTCTAAGTCTAAAAACACTTTTAAGTATTTT
>JAOVVA010000044.1:10085411-10099942 GCA_028565275.1 Leiocassis micropogon
AATATAAATACATATACTGAACAGATACAAATAGGATATACCCAATTCATTTTCTTCAATATTATTATTTATTTTATTTTTTTAAAGCTTACCAAAAAGGGTCACAGGAATTCAAAATAAGACAAGATGTCCATCGGGACTGGGATCCCACAGGATTGAATCAAAACTAAATTACGATATAAGTTTATTTCTGTTTTTTTTTTATAATAAAAATAAAAAACAGCCTTACATTTGTCTTTAATGAACACTTGAGACTTTAATTATGAACTTGAGCTGATGCTTGCATTTGTGCTGTTTCCCTGTGTTTTCTGGATTCTTTTGTTTCATTTGTTTTATAGATTGTTTTATAGAATAATATAATAATAAAAAAGAAAAATCGGTCTTAGATCACACCCACTTAAATCCAATACAGCTATATGAATTTGTTATTTGCAGTTTTCATAGCACGAAACACATGCACAGATAGTGTAGTTCCACTCCCTTATACACCTTATACTGTATATGCATTTGGGTGTCAAATGCAATAAAACCAACTGGACATATCCAGACCTGTAATTTCAGAAAAAAATAATCTTTTGTCTGAAAGATATTTCTTTAATTATTTTTTAATGATAAATGGGGAGATGCTGGCAAATACAATGATCACTCCCAGTGGTTATTATTTGCAATGCATCTTCACTATTTCAATTCTTTAGTATTGGCATCAGAAAAAGTCTGCACTAGGCTTGGTCAAAGTGATTTGGTTTAATAGCTGACACATTGCCTCTCCCAGTGATTCCTCAAGATGCCTGTGTGAGACTGAAGCTGAGAGTTAAGCATGAGAAGCTGGATTGTGCTTTCCCCCGTCTGCTGGCAGAAGAAATTATGGGCAAATCAGCTTAGAGTAATCCACAGGCTTGTTGTGTTGGATCAGCTCAGGCAACTTGACACCACTGTATACTTCTCAGCATGCTGAGCTTGTTTAAATGGAGCAGTGACAGACCAGTGCTTTCTGCTGCGTGGACTCAAGAGTGTGCAATATTTCTAATAGTGTTGCTGAGGAAATAAAAGATTTTAAGTTCTGTGGGCAGAGAGTGTTGATTTGGCAAGCCACTCTAATTATTAACAGGGAAGAAGAAGAAGCATACAATTATTATTAAATACATTATTTTAAGTTAATACTAAGTTTTGAATAAACAAACAAAAATAAACAAATATAATCATGTTAAAGGCATTTTTATACATTTGTTTCCTAATTACTCAACTAATACATTTCATTCTATTCCTAATTTTATGTTTATTTCTTTGAGATAGCTTTTTATGATTGATTTATATCATCTTTGTATAATCACACAATACTCTCACATTCACATATATTATTTGCTCATTTATAAACACAGTGCATTTTATTCAATATAGTGTGGGGACATCTGTTTTTAAATATGAATTATACTGTAAACCCATCTCAGAACAGCTCTCATTTAATTAATTTTTCATTGTACAGTATATTCTCTGTATATTTACATTTAGGTATTTGGCAGACGCTCTTATCCAGAGCGACTTGCATTTTTATCTCATTATACATTTGAGCAGTTGAGGGTTAAGGGCCTTGCTCAAGGGCCCAACAGTGGCAGCTTGGTGGTTGTGGGGTTTGAACCTGGGATCTTCCGAACCGTAGTCCAATACCTTAACCACTGAGCTACCCCTGGCCCTGTATCTTATTAACTTAATGTACATACATTGTATTTTTTTTTTTTTTTTACAGAAACCAAGAATTCTAGCATTGCCTGTGTGATGTACTATGCTTTGTGAAATGCAAATCTTTAGCTCTGTGAGGAACTTCATGAATGCTGACAGTGCTCATACGCTAATTCTGTTTCTGTGGGAATGTGGAGGACACCATCTCAAAGTCATTCAGTTCTCCAGGGCTGTTAGCAAGCAGATTGTCATAAACACCCAGTAGAACCCACGCCCCACTAAGCCTTTTCCTGTCTCTCCCCAGCCAGAGTGCTCTGTTTATTATTTTCTCTTCTCCAAGTTAATTAGTTATTTGTGAAAAAGGCTTTTTTTTTTCCTTTTTTCAATCCATGGTAGCCACTGTGGAACTGTAACCAGAAATCACTAAAGGGACTGAGTGGGTTTGCTGGCATAAATTATTATTAACAATGTACTTCATATTTAGCTAAGTGACTCTTTGTTTTATAAAACACATATAGTAAAGGATTTTTCCATCTGGTCATGTTTAAATCCTATGTAGACTTTAGGACAATTTGAGGCATTTCTTGCAAGGTCATTGTTTAATGTGTTTATTAATTCATTGTCTTTATTAACTGTGGCTCATTAATTAAGTTTCAAGCCACACTGGGTCATATCACTAGGGGATAGGGATAGGGATAGGCATTGGGATTTCTTGGTTGCAGATAAGCAGCTCAATCAAGAAAGCTTTCTCACATTGTAAGAATCCATAAATAACAGCTAATACAAACTATCTGTAGTCGCCTAAAACTTTTCACTCAGGATCATCATAAGCTGTTTAAATATTTCTATGGCTACAATGCATCATTTGTTCTGGTTTTGCTGTGGGTGGAGTGTTTGTGGGGGATAAAGGTATGACAAGATTTAAAAATAATCACCTTTTTAGTGCCACTTAGTCTAATAAATCTGCTCAAACATGACCAAGAATCTTTTACTTTGGCAGGAAGGGACGTTGGCTGACAGTGAATTTTTTAAGCATAGTCTGGTTGAAGGGATATGTAGTATCCTAAAAGACAAACAATCCCCTTGGCACATTGTATTGCTTAAAAATCCATTCATGGCCTACTCTTAACCTCCTTGTAGCATAGGTCAAGTTTGGGCTAAACTATTATGGAATACAATTCATCAATCTTGATATAATCTCGTTTTACCATAGGTAAACTACCCCAAATAATCATATACAGTGGAACCTCAGTTCACGAACATAATTTGTACACCGATTAAGTTTTTTCCACAGAAATTAATATAGAATAGGATCCAGTAGAATTAATCCATTCCCACTATGAACTATATTTAACTTTTCATGTGTTCGGTTATATAACAAAATATAAAACAAAGTATGTAAAAGCCTTAATTATACAATAATAATACTGCTCTAAATATAAATATAAACTAAAAAAAAAAAAAACACTTAATTTTTACATGTACATGTACTGTTAAAGCACCTTTCGTAGGGAGACCCACTGGCGTAAAGGAGGGCAGCTGTTTTCACTAAAAGTCTATCCAGAGACATTTGTTTCTTCTCCGCTGTACACTTGCACAACTGCGCTGCATAAACAGGACACCACATCATCGTTCATAAGATGTAGCACTCTGTTCGCCACAGTATTGTTCTAATGATACTTCATGGCAAAGGCTTGCATGTCACTCCAATTTGCACAAAATTCTTTTATTATGCGCGCAATCTGTGACCGCGGACTGAGCAAAACTGATGCTGCACGATGCACTCATGCTTTTGTTCAGCTTATAGCGGTAGCTTGGGCTGGTGGTTTCTGGGTTGTGTTCCGAGGAGGAGTTCTTAAACAGAGACAAATTTTAGGTGAATTTTTTGGTCATAAACCGATCTGGTCGTACCCCGGGGAGTTCGTGAACCGAGGTTTCACTGTATTGTATTTTTAGCATTATTTGTACTTATGGCCATATACACTAACTTTTCACTTTAATAGAAACAACTGGACTATATCCTTCAGCAAATATTCAATTAGACTGTCATGTAGGAGCGCTACAGTTCATGAAAAACCGTGCAGGTACAGGTCAAGAACACCAGTTATACATCACAATGCAAAAAAATATGTTGTTGCAGGATGGGCTGGCAAGTATTTTAGAAACTGTTGATCTCCTTGGATTTTTACAACAGTCTCTGGAGTTTACACAGGATGGTCAAAAACATACAGTGAGTGGTAGTTCTATGGAAAGGAACACCTTGTAGATGTGAGAGGTTAGGAGAGAATGGGCAGACAGGTATTAAGTTAACGGGAAGACTCAAATGACAATTCAATTAAACACTCATCTATTTGAAGAGCAGAAAGGAATTTAAGAATTCATGTCAAAGTTTATGGAAGGTGGGCTACAACAACAGAAGTCGACATCAGGTTCCATTTCTGCTAAGTGGCAAAAGAATAGGAATCTGAGGCTGCAGTGGGCATAGTTTCACCAAACTGAGCAGTTGAAAATTAGAAAAAGGGAAATAAACATTAAATGTTCAATTTTCATTTTCTCTGTAGTCACAGATTGATGTTTTTAGCTGTTAATAGTGAAACACTATGTTGTACAGGTTACCCAAATACAATGTTTTTTCAAATATAAAAAATGTCCAAATCTTCCCAAATATAAATAGAAACATAATAGAATGATTATTTACTATTAGTAACTGCTTAAGATATTCTAACTAGCAGCCATTGGCCATTAGAGACATATGGGTACCTCTTTGTGAGCACACATGCTGAGTCTTTCCAAAGACACATATTGACACAAGTTGTAGTATTTTTGTCAATAATAGAAGACTTCATACAGTCCCTTTTTACTTCTCACCCAACACATGTCCAATCATATGGAGCAATCACAGCTTGTGACCATCTATCCTGTCCTCCAAAGCTGGAGATAACCTCTATTCAAACCAGCTCCATGGTACAGAGTGCTACAAGGCTCCATAATCAGTCTCTTTATAACTGATTATGGAGCCTTGTAGCACTCTGTACCATGGAGCTGGTTTTAAAGCTTTAACATTACTAGCGCTTTTTACCTAGCACTCAGTATGTTGTTCATTACATGGTTGCAATGTGATTGAAGATTGTAGCTTTACTCTAAATAGCTTTTATTAGTAGTATAATACAATTCTTAGCTTTAACCCTAAGTCCTAACTTTTCAAAATGGTTGGCTGATTAAGGTCCTTGAAAATATGCATTACTGAGACTATATCTGTAGGGCAAAATGGAAGACACTGCGACAGTCTCTTCCAGTCATCATAAGTCTAGGAAACCAAGGGAGTCATCTCAACCAAAGACAAATTGACCCTCTCCCTCCATCCCTTCCTCTGTTTCAGTCACTGACACACAGGCTGCCCAAGTAGTCCAAAAGAGTTCTTTAAAGTCTATAAATCTATATTATGATGTGTCTTTAAAATTAATTTTCCCATGGGAACATGAATCACATGACAGATCCTTGGCATGTCCTATCTTTGACACTTTGTATGCACATTTCACCAAGATGGATTAAAATTAGCCTATGCTCCCTAAATTATTGACTTCGCCCTGGTTTCTTTGGCCACATCTGCAATTTATTTCAGCAGACAAAGGAGAGGCTAAATGAAGAACAAAGTGTGTGTGTGTGTGTGTCAGAATAGACAGAGAAAGAAGAAACGTGGGAGAGATGCATGAGGATGAAAGAATTGTAAGATTAGAGCTAACCTGGTTTAGAAGACTACCTTAAACCTTTAAAAAGTCTCTAGGGGGTCTAAGGAACATATGTCTTGTTGATTAATAATTATGCAAATTTTACAGTACTGTAATTGTGAAAATCTTTTTTCCATTACAGGGTACTGTTCAATAAGCGGAGTTCATTTATTGAGGATAAAAATTCTGAAGGCTGTAAATTTTTTATTATAGCATTTATTATTCAAGTGATCCCTATAAAAATTTAACATTCTAATCATATTAACAAAATTGAAAGGTGAGAATAGTTTTCACTTTCTCTGCACTTCCTTAAATGTCGTTACATTTGTGTTTATCTATGATACACCTACTCGAAATTTAATCTGTGTCTTTTGTGAAAAATTATAAGTATATTAATGTTTTATAAAGAAAGACAGTTACTTGAGAAATAATTAATAACATTTAAATAAAAATGGGAAATAAGGTGGTTCTGAGGACTGTTGTGGATTCAGGCAGTAAAATAGAATAGGCTGTCCTGTCCTTGTTTTCTCTTTATTACTATTCATTTTCCCAGATACTGTTATAAATGATGATTTAGAAATCCCTAAAATAAGCCCTGGGTCCCTATGAGTGGCAACGGGGTCATAGGGCCTCAAGGCTCATTGAACCACATGGGGAGTGAAGGCTAACTCATGGGATCCCATCTGACAGAAGAATTTTGGCTGGCTAAAAAATAAGACTGGCTAAGATAGAAAAGTATCTGAACAAACAGTGCATCACAGCTTGCTGCATATGGGGCTGTGCAGCTTTAAGCTGATCAGAGTGTCCTTGCAGACCCTTGTCTATCATTTAAAGCAATTATGAACACTAAGTCACATGAGCATCAGAACTGGACCATGGAGCAATTGAAAAATGTAGCCTGGTCTAATGAGACAGTTTTATTTTACCTGAGTTGGGACAGCCAGGTGTATGAGTGTCACTTACCTAGGGAAGAGATGACAACAGAGTGCTGGTAGAGGCAGTTTGCTTCTCTAAGCAGTGTTCTCCTTTGAAACATTGGGTCATAGGTCTCATTTGTCTGTCACTTTGACACCATACCACCTACCTAAACTTTGTTGATGACCAAATACATTCCTTGATGACAATGGTATTCTAATGGCAGTGGACCCATTTAGCAAGATGATTTGGCCTGATGCACTGGAAAAAAATTCTGAAGTGGTTTGAAAAACATGGATTTAAAGGTGTGGACTGGGCCTTCAAATTCCCAGATCTTAATCCAATCAAGCATCTATGGGATGTGCTTTAAAGTTTTCTATCTTGGATCTATTGTAGATAATTCACAAATAACCCATGAAATCAGTACAAAGCTGTCTCAGTGTGCACTTTTTAAGAATGTGCAGCATTCCAGACTCAGACATGTTGAATTTATTGTGCATAATATTGATTTCAAAACATAAAATCGTTGATGCACTGTGTGTCGGGGTGCTAGCCATTGCGCATTTACTTCATTTACCAAATGCAGTGATCTGTTCAGGGCTCAGTGTACTTCCAATTCCCTGTCATTTCTTAATGATGAGGCACTTAACCGAAAGGAAAAAAAGAAAGAAAGACTAACTTTATAGTAAGTCACACCTTTGCACTTTAGGGTTTGCTCCTCTTTCAGTACTCAACTGAAAGTTCTGCCAACCTAATCAATCATAAATAAAGCCACATTCTTCTAATCATAGAAGAAATATTTTTACATCTTGAATGATGATATTTCTACACCTGAATGCGCCCCAAACAGTACGCATATTTTCAATTCAATCCAAAATTAAAAGATTGGCTTGGCTGATCAGTCTCAATCTTCGATTTTTCAGATAACCCTTTAAAATTGGCAGGTGAGCAGACAATCCAATTAGCATATTTCAATTTAAGTGCTAATAGAAAGAATCATAACCAAAATCGATACTGTTATAATTCTTTTTGTATAAAAAAAAAATCAGAGCATTTCCACATCTAACATGTTCCTGTGACACCTTCCCCCGCCCCAATGCAGGTGTGCAAATTGCATAAATATGCATTTCCAAATGCACTTGACAATACTGTTTTTACAAGAACTATTCCAGAAAGGCTGACTTCTATGTTTTAAAATAACGACTGATTGTTGTTGTTATTACAGAATTATCTAATTCCATATGTCTTACTTCATAGTTTTAAAATTCTGTTCTATTGTAGAATGTAGAAAATAAATCACTTTAAGCAAAAAACAAAAACAAAGAAATCTGCACGTGATCCCAAACTTTTGTTCAGGCGAATAAATAAAAATGTATGTACTGTAATGTATGTACTTTCTCAGTCTCTCTGTTTTGGTCTTCAGGGAATGGAATCACTTTCCTGACCACAACAGAAAACAGTCCATTGTTGGGGTGGTTGAGGTCCTTTCTGGCCTTAGTCCAGCTGTGCTTGCTGTTGATTGAGTGCAGGTCAAGGAGCTTGGTACGAGTGATGCGTTCAGCTGATCGCACCACCTTCTGTAGATTTTGTCTGTCCTGCATGGTGCTGTTCCCAAACAAGGTTGTAATGTTTCCTATCAGAGTGCTCTCTATGGTGCAGGAGTAAAAGTTCCTAAGCACTTTAGAGGGTGGTCCAAAGTCTCTCAAGAGTCTGTGGTGGTAGAGATGCTTCTGGGACATTTTCACCATGGTGGCGATGTGACAAGACCATGACATGTCCTCTGTCATGTGAACACTGAGGTGCCTGCTCTATTCTTTACTTATGTGTTCACTTACACTGGCAGGAGTTATGATATAGGTCTGGTGTTGTCTGAGAGATGGTGTTTCACACATCTTCCCCTATCTCATTTTAACATCTCCTTCTTTGAGTTCCATGTTGTTAGGGTAACATGTCCATCAACCTCCTCATCATTGTTATCTACTGCCATCTTGGTCCCTGAGGTGACTTTCTTTTAAAAATAGACATTCTCCTGAGCTTTTAAGCACTTTTGATCTCAGAAACTCAACTTCCGCTTTGAGAAATCCCATGGAATTGATCTTCAGCCACCTCTCTCCAGCTAAAGACATCTATAATCATCTCATAATCTATCTCTGATCATCACCTGACACCTTTCCCATCTCCTTCTCTATCTTGCATAAAACCTACTTTTTCACTTTCTCTTGATTACTACAATGTGCATCTCAAGGCCAATGAGCAGGACAGGGTTTAGGAGGTTCGTGGATGAAGGTAAGGAGAGATCAGTGTCAATGGGTATTGCTATACCAAGGAAAAGGTGTTTATGCAGGATAGAGAGGAAGATGGTAAAGGATACCAGGTGATGATATGACAGACTAAGTGCTTTATCTGTCATTTCTACTGTCTAATGTCATTGCATTTCCACTGCAACATGCTCCTGGCAGGTCTACCCCTGTGAACAATTTGAACTATGCAACTGATCCAGAATGCAGCTTCACGACTCGTTTTCAATATTCCTACAGTTCTCAAACTCCATCCCATTATTTTGCTCCTTCCATTGGCTTCCTGTAGTTGTCTGCATCAGAATTAAAACAGGAAAATAAGAAATTCTCACAGTCACAAAATGCAGGGGCCAAGTAAGTTCCTGCGTTGCCTCTCCTACCCTTTCACCAATTCTGTCCAACTGCTGTTTTTTGACCTTAAGTGAATTCATCCATTTTTTAATGATCTATTATGACAAATGACAAACCCAAACACTTATATAAATGTAAGGGAATATTTTTGTCATCCTAGTTATCTTGGTCTTACCATGTAAGTTTAGGGACATGATTTTGACAACTGTTACATCTTTAACAAGGAAGAGATTCAAATTCAATAGTCTCTCTCCCTCCCGCCCTCTCTCTTTGTCAATTCTGACTTCTCAGAAAGGTTATTCTTTCAATTATCTGAGACATCAAAGAACCCTCAGAAGAGAGAGCAAAACTGACAAAGCAAATGCAACTTGCTTGTCAAGTTGAAAATAATTTAGTGTCACTCATTTTCTCAGTTGCCATAGACTTTAGCCAAGGGATACTCATTGGTTTGATTTGTAAAGAAGACCAATATTTTATATTAAGGCGGCAAATGAGGTTGAGAAGCAGGATATGATACTGCCATTGTTTCAGTTTTGGAGCTGCTGCTCTGTGCTAATTAGCAGCAGTTGGAATGAATGTGTGTGTGCGTGTGTGTGTGCGTGTGTGTGTGTGTGTGTGTGTGTGTGTGTGCGTGCGTGTGTGTGTGTGTGTTTATTTCATACTTTATCTTGAGTTCAATCTCTCTCTCTCTCCCTCTCTGTCTTTTCAAACTTACCCTGTAAAAAGTTTTCTCTTTTTTCCCACTCATTAGGGCAAAATAGGCCCATGTTTTTGAGCTGTAACATTATTGAATGAACTTAATCAACATTTTTTTTTTTTTACATAATCTTATTATCTTCTAATTTTTTCCTTTCTCCTGATCATAGACAAGCATACTTTACCATTCCAGGAGCAACTGCTTGAATATACAGTCTTTTGGTCCCTTATTTCTTTTACTATTGTTCTGCCTTTGATTTGTACTTTCTATAAGTATATGTAGCACATGTGAACATCTGGGCATCTTTGAGCAGTTATGGTCTTTTGGTGAAGTAGATGTTATTAAACAATTACAGTTACTAAGCCGGCTCTGGGCCAAAGCATGCAAAGAGCATGCTTTGTGTGTGTGTGTGTGTGTGTGTGTGTGTGTGTGTGTGTGTGTGTGTGTGCGTGTGCGTGGGTGTGTATGTGTGTGTGTGTGTATGTGTGTGATCAATAGTGTGTGTGTGTGTGTGTGTGTGTGTGTGTGTGTGCGTGCGTGCGTGCATGTGTGTGTGTGAGGGGAAGAGAGAGAGAGTTTGTGTGTGTTTGTGTGTCTGGTCTGACAATCAAAGCTGTGAAAGTAACAAGGTAGGGGTACTGTACATTTAGACAAGTTTCAAAAGCATGGGTGTAAAAGTGAGTTGAAAACATATTTCGAGCAGGAAAGATTTTTTTGCCATTATTGTTTGTCATTTTCATAGTTCACACATGCAAACACAAACACATGCACATTAATTAGTCAAACTCTCCCTCTCACACACTCTCTCTCTCTCTCTCTCTCTCTCCCTCTCCCTCACACACACAAAAACAATCCAAACTCAAGCATTGTGTCCATATATCTGGGGCAGGCAATGTGCTTATTTCTTTCAGGGCTTTATCTCTTTGACAAACACTTCCCAAGCAAAAATAAATCCTGCAATGAAATTTTTATACATAGGTATGCACATCAACAACAAACAAGCCTTTTCCAAAGAAAGAAAGTAAACAATTACACAGTATTCATACTGATGGTAAAGAAAAAACAATTCAAAGTGATTTGTAGTAAACAAGTGATTGACAGCTACATTTAGGTACCTGTGTTTGTTGGGTCATTTCAGTGGGCATAGCTTTTCTTTACTCATAATACTCACATTCATTAAATATATTGGTTATATACCTCCTACCAAAACAGAAGGGTGCTGGTGGCTGAGTGGTAGGTGTTTCGCCTGCCATGCGGAAGGCCCGGGTTCGATTCCCAGCCAGTGCCCAAACCCCAGCCACTGGACACAGTGCCGGTCCCCAGCCCGGATAAAAATGCAAGGGTTGCGTCAGGAAGGGCATCCGGCGTAAAACCTGTGCCAAGTTGTAGTGCGAACTGGGTATTCCGCTGTGGCAACCCCTTGCCGGGAGCAGCCGAAAGACTCCTACCAAAACAGAATAAAAAAAAGGATGGGGTTAATAGGTATTCTGGGATTTTATTGTGACATGCATTTACAGAGACTGTAGTAATAAACTGAAACTAGTAGACAAAAACATGTTTACCATGTAATAGTCAAAGTAAATGTCAGTGCATGAAAATAGGATGTGATTATACTAAACCTGGGTATAAATAGCATGGTTGGCTAAGAACACACGGGTACAAATAGCCACATGGGCTATTCCACTCCGGGTACAAATAGCATTGTTGCCTATGGATACATTGGTGCAAATAGCATCTGCATATTCTTAAACACAATCCAAAATCATAATCATAAAGCAGGTGGTGTAGTACAGTCTATGCAAACTCACCATCATCTCTATACTGTACATTTAATGAGACCTTGAGCAGACATATTGTTATTTTGTTGCTTTCAAGTGTGAGCATAGGGTTACTTACAGTACAGTATTTGTATAGCAATCACAACCACTGTGTGACAATTACATTGGCCTCCACTGTTCTGCATTGCATCATGGAGCTGAGTTACCCAGGTGTTCTAAGGGCTCCATGGTCTTTGTTGACAGTGACATATCAGCTATGGGTCTTTGTATGGTTCTCTTCTCTGGGTTGCTGCTTTCATATCCAGTGGAGGGTATATTTCATTCTGCTGAATTTGAGCTTATCTGGGTCACTAGCATACTCTGCATACGTGTCTGATGAATGGCCCATGTCTACAGTGTTTAGACCGGTAACACATCACACCCCATTATTCCATTGGAGCTTGCCAAAGCTACCATTTACATGATTTAATTACATTCCCACAGAGCTGTGTTAAAGAATACAGTTAATGTTTTAGAGGTCATTGGGGTCATTTTAGGTAAATACTGTTTACCCAAGGTTATGTTAGTGCATGTTGTGACGTAACTTTTTTAATGGATTGCCCAAACTGGGAGCTGATTAATTGTATGTGCACAGCATGAATGTGCAGGGGGTGTTAGTATTGCTTTAATGAAAGCTACTTTACAGCTGTCAAGTCAAAGGCAAAATCCACCTGCAGAAATGTAAATTCTAACTGACAGGTGACATCCCTGCTCTTAGCTCAAGTGTTTATTTCCATTTTCTTACAGGATAAAAGAGATGTTTTATCTCCAGTGGTACCTTTTAACTAGCAAACAAAACAACAACAAAAAAAACTTTTTCCCCCATAGTCAACATTTGGCAGAAAAAAAAAATAAACGGTTTAGGGAGCCTGAGGGAAAAGGTGTTCACCTCATTTGGGTAATTTTCTTTCCTTTTTTTCAGTTTAAACAGCAAGAAATCTCAGCACTGACATATCTATTGGTGTCTCCATATTTGTGTGTGTTACGTTTATTCAACAACTATTCTTTTTAGAATTATAGCGCATGCCAACTCACAACACAATTATAGCACATGCCAATTTCAATTCTGAAATATGATTGTCCTGAAGCATTAAGAGTTACTTTCACTTGGAAGTAAACGGCTGAGCCCAACTCCTGAAAAACAACCCCACACTAATTCCAACATGACTGCACAGCAGTGCACAAAGCAAGGTCCATAAAGACATGGATGCACGAGTTTGGTATGAAAGAACTTGACTGGCCTGCATCTGACCTCGACCTGATAGACCACCTTTGTGACAAATTAGAGCAGAGACTGCATGCCAAGCCTTCTCATCCTACATCAATCTGACCTCATAAATGCACCTCTGAAAGAATGGTCAAAAATTCCCATAAACACACTCCTAAACCTTGTGAAAAGCTTTTCCAGATGCGTTGAAGCCGTTATAGCTGCAAAGCGGCGGGGCCAACATCATAGAAAACCCTATGGATTAAGAATTGGATGTTAAGTTCATATACTGTTCATGTTAAAGGAGAGCAAATACTTAGGCAATACTGTATATATAAAATTACTTGTATATATAAATATATACTTGTATAACTATTTTGATACTAAATTAATTTCTATACATTATATGATAATTATATGATAATATTATTCATATTATATAAATATAATATGCATTATACTTTTTCTGAAATGTGTATACATTTTTTGGCTTACTCTGTACAGTATATAATCTATTGTATGTACTGTATATAGTCTATTATAGCTTTCTAACAAATGTGGACTAATTTTAATTCCTAAGGAACAAAACTGTTTTCACAGTTCCTATATATGTGTTGAGATACCATAATAACACATAATATGTTTAATAGCACATACATTTTATTGCTAACACATTGTTGGCACTCATAATGGAAGTAGGGCTTTATCACTTTCCAAATACCAATTTAACCCTTCATTGTGCCATCACCATAGCCTTACAATTAAAATATGTATTGTTATAGCAGGAAGTAGGGCCAGGGAATCTACTATCAAATATTTTAATTTTTAAAATAAAACTTGTAATGAATGTAATTATTTTTCAAGGTAACACCTACAAAGTATTTATACAGTGTATGACAAATTACTTTACCTATAAAAATATATAACAAATGAAATTAGTTGTCATTTAAGCATTTACATTTCTGAGAGCTACAAAGCAATCTTTGTTTTATGACCTTGAATTATGCCATCTTGCTTGTACTTTTGTGGTGCATCTTTCTTCCTGTTGCTTTGTTCATTTTTATATAAAAATGGGGCTCTTGCAACATAGAAAAGGGCCGTTATGATGTAGGTGACCTATAGAAAACTCCCCCCTAGAGATGCACTTAGAGTTGTCCATTAGTGTTTAGTGTGTTTGATTGAGACACTACCACCAAGCAAACCTGTTTGGTAATAAAATGCTGTGTTGCTTGCCACTTAAAGTAAGCCTGTAACAATGACATAATAATAGAGTGTCTCTAGCACCACTAGACCGTATTGTCACAACGGAAATTAACGTAATGGCTAGCTGTTAATGGAAAACAGAGACCTCTGGCCAAACCTGTTTATATTAACCACACATTACCATTTGAATGCTATTGTGACTTTAGCAAATGAAAAGAAGGCCATGACAACATTAGTATTTAATTCAAAGGTAAAAATACACAATAAAGCCTGCATTTAGATATAGCCAAAACACATCAGCACCTGTATACTGTACACACACACACACACACACACACACACACACACACACACACACACACCACTCTGCTATTCCATCCATGTTAGTGCTTTCCGGAGATGAAGTAAATTACTATATTCAGCTGTGTGATGGTGAAGCTAACTGTATGAAGAGGTTTATAAATGTGAACATAGTCTGTGTGTACATATTTGTTAAAAAAAAAAAAAAAAATTCAAAATAGGAACATTATTCACACATAAACATAAATGCAGTTTTGGCTTCAATTAGGTAAATCCAATGCATTAACTTTAAGTTCAAGGCTTCTCTCTCTGAGATTGTGACCATGTTCAATCATTCTT
>JAOVVA010000044.1:10101705-10113349 GCA_028565275.1 Leiocassis micropogon
AATTAGGTAAATCCAATGCATTAACTTTAAGTTCAAGGCTTCTCTCTCTGAGATTGTGACCATGTTCAATCATTCTTATATCTTTTGTAAGTGCTTCATCTTGGTCATGGTCACAATGAATTTAAAGTCATCAGTTTTCAAAGAGGAATGTTTTAAGAGGCGATTGAACTACGGATGCTCAAATGGTGGGACAGCAACGATACACACTTTGAATATTTTCGAATAGTTTTGAAAATAGAATGAGAAATATGATTTATGGAAGGCATGCTGTGGATACACATCCAACATTTTGTTGGAGTTTGAATTTGAGAATAGGATTTGACAATTTTAAAAGATTAGATACATGACTTTTTTTCCCTCATAGCAATTAACACTAATCCACAGTTCAGAAACCCATAGACTACTGTGGTGCTAACTGTGTAAAATGTTTTGGAAATGTATGTACCTAATTATTTTAAAAGAAAAACTCTAAACATTGCATTGCCACCTTACTAGGACCAGAGTGGGAGAAAGGGCCAGACTTTAGGAACCGGAGAGAAGAGGCTTTTAAAGGGCTTAAAATAAATGTTTTGCTCATGTCACAATGACAAAAAAGAAAGATCAGTCTAAATCAACATTTCACTATTCTCTCTTTCTCTCTCTCTTACACACACACACACACACACACACACACACACGCACACACACACACACACACTATTCTATTTTATCCAGACCACATCCTCATTCAGTGAATATAACCCATATGCATAGAAATTTCAACCCCACAGAGAGGAGTGTGGATTCCGTAGTGACAGGATCTGCAGCTCTGTTGCCAAACTAAGATGCATTATATCAGTAATATAATACACACTCCATGAGGCTAACTTGCTTTTTTTTTTTTGCTCTAACCATGCCCATTAATCACTTTGTGTTCAGTCAGTCTGAAATCTTTATTTATTTATTTATTTTTTATTTACATAAAACACAAAGCCAGCCAGGATATCTCCTTATCCAGCACATTCTCAAACCCACAAATTACCTCCACCATCTATTTTAGCTCCACCACCTCCTCCACCTCTCCCACCAGGGAGTGGCACTGTTGTATGTCAGTACATTTTGCTCATAACACAAGCATTGTGAGTAATTAGCTTTAGGGAATTTACTTCTTTTATCTTTTTCCTCCTCTGATTACCTTACCTCTCTGAGGAGCATTATTGCTGACAGAACATTGTTTCTTTTATTTGGGTGTGTAAATAACAAAGAGTTAGTGACAGATTTGGAAGAGTGAGGTGGCTAGAGGCTTAAAACTACGTGGGAACAGAACAAGAGCAATTAACAAAATCTGACACACAAATACACAATACACACGCTCACCCATATCAGCCTTAATTGCTATAATTGTCAAAAAAAAAAATCCTAAAAAGAAAACTCAAGCAAAGTAAACTTGGTTTAACTTAAGCAATCTGGAAAGTTAACTCCTATGTATGACTATATAAAACTTTGGGAATTTATTTCAATTTTGTTTACCTAGAAGAACTTTCACAGACATTCCATTAAATTCCATATTCAGACTTTGCAAAAGTAAAGCTTTCAAAACAGAGAGCATAAACACAACTGGTGACACACGCCAAATCATTACAGGAAGAGATCTGTCATTTCGTACATACAGTGTAGTTTAGCAAATTTTACAAAAATTTAAATCGAACTAGGAATTATTGTTTTCAAGCTTAAACGGGACAGCTTTTATAGTTCCTGGGTGAAAAATTCCAAAACAACTGAAATGCATTTTATTCTGAGACATGCCTGTCCTGCTAAAAAAAAAAGACCTGCAATTGTTTGTGTTGGCTGCTTCTCCACTAGATGCAAGGTTGAGTCGAGTTGTAGATCACTCACCCACACAATAGCCCAACCATGTCACACGCCTCTCCGTGTTTATTTCACACATTATTCTTTAAGAACAGACCATATCTCTCGCAGCAATGTCTCTGTCACCTCACATTCCTTCTTGTGTTTTATGTACACAAACACCTACCCCTTTCTGTTTATGCATATAGATTTCACGCAGCATGCAACTGCCTTCTTGAAATAGGATACATGTGTGTGTTACAAAAATTCAATTATATCCGGCATTAGGTTGCCTTCTGTTAGTAGCTTATTAATAGCTCATTATTATAAAATCTATATCCATCACAAAAAAAATCAGTCAATTTTCAGAATTAAACACATGTCATGTTGGGCAAATATTACATTACAAGATCTATTATGCAAAGTAATTGAAATATCCAGCATGTCTGACCTTGGATTATTGAGATAATTAAACACAGCACAGTGACCAAATTGTGAATTCTTGATGTTGAACAATGCCTTCATCTCATCCTGAATACCACATTATTTACCACATTGTGATTATCGATTTAGATTTTTTTTAGAAGACATGTATTAATTTTAGATTGCAGCATGGTTGTGGCTGTTTATATTAATGTACTCATTGTAACATGTTTTTTATTGTTTCTATAGCAACAAGTCATTGACATGGACTTGTGAAACTGGTGATCCACATAAATGATGACTTATTCTTGTTTAAGAACAATAAAATTAAAAAAGACAAAAAAAAGTGAAAGGGTCAGCGCATTGTAACAGTCTCAGTGCTTCTCTGCAGTTTTCATGACAGACAAATCTACTCTATAAAGTTTTATGGTAGTATGACAAATTATGTTTTTGGTCTCATTAACTTCAACAGAGAAAAAAGAAAATGCAGTTAATAATAACAGTTTATAAGTGTAATGTGACTTTCCTTTATACATGAAATGTTATAATTGTTGGAAAAGTATTGTTGTATCAGAAGAATATCTATACTTTAGGGAATAACAGTACGTTCTGTCTTATTCCTTTATGATTTCCTTTATTACAAAGGACTTAAGGTGTTGATGCCAACATATCCCAGACTGTTAATTATAATCATCATCATCATCATCATCACACAGCCATCCTGATCGATGTTCTGACATTTGTGCATAAGTTGTCTGATATCTGTGCTGATTGACTTATCTGTCAGTACTTGTATTTTAGAACATCACTTATGATAATTAATGAATAATTACTTTCTTACTTTGTGACACCCCTTACAAATCTGTAGCTTTAATGACTGCCTTGAGCGATCATATATAAGTCTTATCAAAATTAACTTTTAATTTTTTTAATTCTTGATGCTGAGAAACACTTTACCTGTATTGAAACTCGATTACATTTTCCAATCACGTAGTACCATAATAATGAGTTGCACCACTGACTACACAGAACTCACAGTTCGCTGAGAATGTAACGCTTCACAGAAAAGGATCCAAATGGGGCTTTGAGGGAACTGGAGAAGCTCACAGTGATCAGGTGTAAAGGCAGGAGGCAAATGGAGCTGAGGCAGAAGGCACCAGCATGTGAGTTGACCAAGAAGGCACATGATAAGGGGCTGGCTGAGAACAGGTGCAGAACAGGCAGGGTCAGGTAAATAGGTACAATCATGAAGCAGGCCAAAAGAAATCCAGAAATCTCAGACCGATTAGGAGAATATAAATCCAATCAATGGTCCAAAGGTCAAATATATATAGTGGTCAAACATTGATTCAGTTTTTTCCATAGAAATACATGTAAATAGAATTAATCCATTCCCTAATTTATTTTTATAAATAATTTATTTTTCCTGAGTTGTGTGTACATGGCTCTATATATAAACATATACAATTTTCTTTTCAGGATATGTTCAAGTATATTACTTGTATATTTTTTTACATTCTAGAACAATACTGGAGATTTCAAAACTATTAAATATAACACATATGGAATTAGGTAATTAAGCAACAACAACACAACATTATTTTGAGACAGGTCAGCTGTCTTTGAATAGTTCTTTGCAAATGTACTCGCAAAACCAATCAAACACCATAATGAAACTTTCTCTCATGAAGACTATCCCAGAAAAGCAAAACCTACCTTTGCAGCAGGGGAGAAATTTAGAGTTACCAGCTTTAAAAAAAAATCACAGATTAACAGTACCTCAGATATATAGTACCCATACTGTATGTATGTGTAAAAGTCGCACATTCCAATATCTCATTGACACCTTTAGCTTTAATTATGGTGCACAATGTACTGTAGTGGTGAGTCCACGTGTGAAAATCCTCATGCTCCCAGAACCACGCCTTCACAGCTTAAATAGTTGGAAGAAAAAAATCATAGATGTATTAATCTGGTCATTCAGTACATTAAGGTAGTCAGCTGACTTAATTTTATTCAAAACGTTGCTGAACTTAGGCCTGATCAACTGAAGCAATCCAAGATCATAACACTGCCTCGCTTAATGTGTTCCCATTCTTACCCTGATACTCCCATCAATGGGATCAATCTGGACTCAGCTGACCAAGTGACCTTTATTCCATTGCTTCAAAGTCCCTTTTTAGGCTCCATAGCAAATAAAATGTTTTTTTTTTTCTGATTAGTGTCACTAACAAGTGGTTTTCTTATGGCCAAACTGCCTGTTTGTACATGATACATTTTGTGCATGAATGCAGAAGAGTAATGTTCAAAAAATTGGTGTCGAACAGCAAATAAGTAAGGTCGCTTTGAGGAAATCAGTGTCAAACACAGAGATAAAAAGAAAAGGAAGAACTATATAGTCTGAAAATATGGCTGTGACAAAATGCTGGCTTGGGGCTAAGATTAGGAATCCATCAGTCTGCCATGAAATATTCAAACTCACATGGCGAGGCTCAGGATGTTATGAAAGACTAGATGAAATGATGGCTGTCTGAACTTAGAAAGAACAATAGAAGTACTGTGCCACCAAAATTTTCATTGTATTTATATATAGTGGACAAGGAAAACTCTTTTAGTGGTTAAATCTTGATGTGTTCTGAATTTGTAAGATAAAATATGCTTTCTTTTTGTACATATCTCAATGGGAAGTAATGTGATAGCATTTTAATGTCTGTCTATCCTAAAACTAAAAAAATGAAAAAAGAATATTGCACTGAATGACAGCAATGTGTTGTTTAAATTCAACCATTTTGATTTACTTCAGATTTATTGAACATATAATAAATAAGGAGTCTTAATAATACATGGATCAGTTGTAGTTCAGCTGGTTCAATCTCTGTGTTACTGATCAGAAGATCAGCGATTCAAGCCCCAGCTCCACCAGGCTGCCATGGAATGTTGCTGTGCAGTAATGTATATGTGATAAATTAAGGCTTAACATAAAATTGTACTGGGTATTAACCATGGAAACAACTAATCATCTTAATCAAAAGCATTATCCACACCATTCCCTCTTCTCCTTAGATATGTCAGTCATTGTGTTGTGCACATTACCTAATTGTCACTCTTGACTAAACTGATCATTGTTTGTTTTTATACTGAAAATGAAACAATTGCAGATTAGTCTGCAGGTTTTGCCCAATTAGGTACTTTTTATTTCTTAATAGCATTCAGACATTGTAACTTTGTCTGCTGCTGCCTTTCCATTGACAGTTATACTGCACATGCAAGGTTAATTGTTTAAAGGCTGGTATTACTTTACAAACTGACTCTATAAGGATTATGTCTGTTTGCTAAAAACACACAAAACCTGAATTAAAAATAAAATTTATAGCAAATTATTGATAAAACAGCATCTTTAGGTGGACTGTTTGTCTGTTTTGGCTATGTGTACAGGATAGCTGATGGCTCAAAAGGAATTTGTATTTGTATATTTACACCAAGTAATTTGGTTGGATGAGAGTCTTTCCACGAGCATTGATAAAGATGGTAGGAGCTCTAGGAAATTTAACTAAATGTATCCCTCCATGCCATAAGTGTTCTTATAACTGTTAATTACACTAACTGTAATTAACTTTGCGAGCATAGGGGAAAGAAGGTCGGTACAGTATGCTGTACTGAGGAGAGAGCAGCAGCCAAAGCCCACATTCAAAGACAGTCCTATAAGCAATTTCAACAAGAAAACATATGTGATAACTTTGTTATCTTAAATAACATTTTACTGTAGCTGCGTGGAGGCATAATGGTTAGCACTGTGGCCTTGCACCATCATGGTCGAGAACTTCCTGCCTCTGGTCTGTGTATAAATCTCATAAGTTTCCCAGAACAGCCCACCACCTTAATGGTTTATTCTCCGAACCTTTTGGCTAATGTATATAGTACTAGTAGGCATTTAAAACTACTTTCACCCCTATAAATTACACTGACTGTCAGTCTCTAACTGATCGCCACCAGCTCCACCATCATGCTTAATTAGTTCCCCCAGTCATAGAAGTAAATGTTTTGGTGGAGCAAAATAATATTATTAAATAAACAAACAAATATTAATAATCTGTTGATAATAAATGGTATTTGTAAATGCTGCTGCACCCTCATGCCTACAGCCACATAACGGTCATGCTGATATCAAGCACAACAGCAATCCCTCTCAGATGCTATTGCTTAATTAAAAACAAATCATATTTTATCCCATAGTTTTTGTAACATAATCACTGGTTACTGTATGGCTTAGTGGTTAGATCTCCATGGTTGGAGGTTTGAATCTCACCTCTGGTGCATTGTCACATGCAGTGAACGCTGATTGATCTAATTAGTGTTTCCAAATAGTTTATGGGTATCCCGTCTTGTGGTACTGGTAGCATAGTGAATCCCAATATTTATTTAAGGTTACAATATTAAATTTCATGTGTTGCAGTGAAAACTGCCAATGCAACACCCTTATAAAAGGCATGGTCTCTTTAAATTTCAAAAGTGGAATAAATTTGCGAACCAAGAGGCATTTAAAGGTCCATTTTTTACTGTTTAAAATATCTGAGAACGAACGGTCCAATTTGCATGGTTTAAGATAATTTGGAAGTGACCTTCAAAGTGTTGAGGAAGTGTGTGCAACAAATATAAAATGTAAAATGTCAGGATGATTATGTGAAGTGGCTTGTTCATGAGTGGCACAAGGAACAGTACAACGAGTGTATTTATCCAGAATTTCACAATATGTCAGATTTTGATAGTTTCTTATTTTTAGAAACATTGAGCAAAACTTATTGATCATTAATACTGAAGAATATAGTCAAGTTGTGAAATAAATATCACCATTATTATTCAATCATTTTAAGGTTCTTGTGTTTACAGGTCAAATTATGCAAGTGTAACATTTTCCAGGGGAAAAAAAATAGTGTTTATGTGTACTTACACGCTATATGACAATGAGTACAGAATATTATTTCAAGTTGTTTTGATTTAGGTGTGTGATCAGATCAGTCATAACACCATGACATCAGCTGGTAACAAGAAGCTAAACTAAGTTCTGACACTGTGCACTGGAGAAAGTCTCTAAGGCACATATGTTCATACTGTACATTGCATGGCCTAAGGTTTTGGACACCCATATGTGTTTGTTAAACATCTCAATACAGATTTAGTCTCCCTTTGCTGTTATAACAACCAATACTCTTCTATTTTAGCATGGCTGTGGAGGTTTGTGCTCATTCACAATCATCAGTGAGGGCAGGCACAGATGTTGGATAAGAAGATCTAGTGTAGGTGCAGTCAGCATTACATTTCATCCCAAAAGTATTTAGTGAGATGTGGTCAGACTCTACAGGACGCCTGAGTTCTTCCACACCAAACCTGGAAAACCATTTTTTCATGAACCTCACTGGGTGCATGGGGTCATGCTGAAACACTCGTAATCCCCTTATTTTCAGTAAAGAGAATTTGTAATGCTGGATCCACTGCCAAAATCCTGATGCCAGACATCACAGCATGTCTCCAGAGGTCTTGTAGAGTCATGTCGCAAGAGGCTAGAGCTACCCAGAATACACAAGGAGAACCCAAAATCTGGGTGGTTACAATGTTAATGTATTTAATGTTATGGCTGATTGGTGTATAATGGGAATGGTAAATGAAAATTTAAAAGTAATTAAATATTTGAGACAATTATGTTTGGTTCAGACTTTGATAACAGTTTGGGAAGAACCACATATGGCTGTGATGGTGAGTTGTTCACGAATATTTTACCATATAGTGTATTAAAGTGGATCAAAATATTCAATTTATCTTAAATTTTCATTCAGCATTGGCCACACATCTCATTATACACTGATCAGCTATAACATTAAATAGATCGACATTATAACCACTCAGTTTTTGGGTTCCACTTGCTTGAAAAAAATATAATGGACATAACTTATTGTGCTAAAGGTGATGCTCTGCCCACTCAGGGCATGACTCCACAAGACTGTTGAGGGTGTGCTATGGTGTCATGCCCCAAGGGGCCAATTAACAATGCCAGATATTTATGTTTGATTAATAACTTTTAAAAGACACTTGGAACGACTGCCTACTGCAAAGAGAGATACATATTATTGAATAATAATTAAATACTATGTTGATAATAGTAAAAATATTTTTGAAAAAGTTTTAGCTTTTGTCTCTGCCCATTATTATCTGAAGCAAGGACACTGCATGACTCAGAGCACTGAACATGTGTGCTAGCCACATGATTTTGCTTTCTCCTGCTCCCCATCCCCAGGCACTACACTCTTAACAATCCAAAAACCACAGCTACCAAGACAAAAAAAAATAAAAATTCATACTTTCAGGGCCAGACACAAGGCTTAGGGTTGCATGGGTCTGGAGATGGATAAAGGGGGTAAAAACAGTCAACCAGTTATGCTCAAACTTGAAGGATGTTGATCACTAGCAGCTTATCGCAGCCCCTGAATTCGCCCACTGTGAATTAAAGAAGAAATAGTATCTCCCTTGCTCATTTTTCAGGCTCCAAGAGATGCTGCAGAGCCCTGCATCTTTCCTTTCTGTAGCACTGCTGTTCAGCAGAGATAATCCAGGTCCCATTCCGAGCCACCGAATCCATCTTTCTCCAATTGGTGGACTGGAGTCCTTGGCTGCGGCGAGGTCATTGCCTTTATGAACACACAAACACTTTCCTATCTCTTTTTCTCTGTCTTCCTTTTATCCCCTTTGTACACATTTCTGGGATTTTGCTTCATTCTATCACTCTTGCTTTGAGAAATGTTAAACATATAGTAAAACCCATGCAAATAGTAGCATGATAACTTTTCAGTTGTTACTAACAAGTATGCTACTGTAAATTAAATAAATGTAATGTTTCAAAAAAGGATAAAAAAAAAAACTCTTCAGGTGCACAGTAAATTTTAGTAATGCTACTGCAGCAGCCACACCAAAATAACAATATAAATAAAACTATCATCTGCTAAAATTGCTTGATGATCAAGTATCACGATAATGAGTGAATTTGTGATCATGTGCTTGATAGAAATTTAGTTACAACCTTACAGATGGATTGAGAACCTGACAGGGACATAGCTGTGAAGTAATATGAACTTGCTAAATTCTAACAACAATGTAAAAATACAATAAAACAACAGTCACAAAGTCTAATTTCACAACTCAGAAGGCATGCAATATTCTGAGGCATGGCACTGATACTCGGGCTATGAGAATATGGCTAATAACAGCAGTCAGACACATTTTTAGGGCATTTCATAGAATGTCACATGTCCTGACAGGACTAAAAATACAGACGAGTGATTAGTTTACTGCTGAGCTTGGTAAAGTGGATTAAATACGGTATTGGACCACTGCTTAGAAGGTTATGTGTTCAAAGCCACTAAGATTACACTGTTTGGGTCTTGATCAAGCCCTTCAACCCTCAACTACTCATATGCATGAGGGGGCAAATGTAAGTTGGGAAATGTAAGGGTCTGCCAAATGACATGAATGGTAGCCAAATAAGGCTGATGATTGTTCAGAACTTCCCAAACATTCTCAACCACCTCAAGTTTTATGTTCCTTAAACCATTTCTGGGAAGAATCTTTTGCTGTGTGGCTGCCTCTGCCAGCTTGCAATTCTTCCCGTAGTGCATCCTGGTGCAATCTTTCCATAAGGCCATCCACACTATGTAAAAAGAGATTCATCATTTCACCAGACCAACTCCTTCCCTTGCTCCAGGGTGCAGTTCCAATGCTTATATGCACATTGCAAATGCAAATGCACTGTGTGTTATGTCACCCTTCTATCATAGTCAGCATGAACTTTTTCAGTAATTTGTGAAACAGTAGCTCTTCCTTGATATTAGACCAGCTGTCCCACATGCCAGTTTACCAATTGACCTTCCTTGGACCACTTTGGTATGTACTAACCACTGCATACTGAAACATACCACAAGACCTGCCATTTCAGAGATGCCCTGACTCATCCAATAGCCTTCATAAATTTGTTTTGTCAAACTACCAACAGTTGCCCTTTTTTTCCTATTTTAACACATCAACTTCAAGAGCTGCATGTTAATTTGCCTCCTAATATATCACGCCCTTGACAGGTGCCAATGTAATGAGATACGTAATGATGAGTCATATTATTCCCTCTCAAAGGCAGTGGGTTAAGGACCCCAGGATCCTGTGTAAAAATAAAACCCAAGAACTATAGACAATAAAGACAATGAATAGTTGATGTGACTGTACATGCTCATCCCTCAGACCTCAAGTGGATTTTTAAAACAGCTTTGGATTATATAATAACGTAACTTATGTTTACTCTGTCCCATTACAAAATATTCCAATAACACAACATACACTGCAACATACTTGCAGCAGTCTGTAGAATATAAAAAATACATGACCTGCAGTTTGATTTTGCATAATAGATGATTCAGTCTGCTGTTTTGCTCATACATGCATACAAATGCATTATAAGTCTTTATAATAAAACTCCACAGTGTATTATCGGATCTTGTTTTATGTAGAAAGAAGGTGTCATTAAATAGCATTTCCCAATAGTAAATTCAAGAAACATGGTTTTATAACTAGTATTTAAAATAACTAAATTCTAGAAAATGTTTACTGTACATTTTCTGCCTGGTAGGACTTGCAAATATGTGGCAGATTGTGCACTGATTGACAGGAGTTTTTCTTTTGGAAACAAAACAACATCTAAGGACTAGAACTGGTTTTAGAAAAGCACTTTTTACTAAATGTCAATGCTTATTTTTATATACATATGATAAAAGTTGTGAGGTGTTTTGATGTATTTTTAGGTACTGTATTTCTAGCTGAATAACAGAAATTGTTGAGTAAAATATGGACAAAGGATGAAAAACTTCACCTCACTGGGATAATTCATGATTGGAGAGCCACTGCAGTAAAGCTAAAGCTCAAATTACCCAACCTGAAGCTCTTAAATCCATAAGCATAAGCCATGGAGAATATTTAACTTATCTTCTAGTTATACACTGATCAGACAAATCATTAAATCCAACCACGTTTTTGGGTTCCCTTTGTGGTACTTGGGCAGCTCTGGCCCCTCAGGTCCCACAGGACCTCTAGGTGTTTTTATTCTGTTGTATGAAACCAGGACATTGGCAGTGGATCGTTTGGGTGCTGTAGGTTGCTGTGGGGCCTCCATGGATTTGCAGTGCATCCCATGGTACAGTATGCTTAGTTGAACCGCTATCTGGTTTGAAGTTTGAAGGCCAGGATAGCAGGTTCTTTGACTACTGGGCTCTGTCCACTGAGGATTGTGGTGCACTGGGTGTTCTAGTAATTTCATGGTCAGCTTTGACTTTTTAAGCAGTTTGTGTTTCACTGCCTTTTTATA
>JAOVVA010000044.1:10156362-10175658 GCA_028565275.1 Leiocassis micropogon
CCCTACTGTCTACTGTCTGAATATTAAAGTTGATAAAAGACACTTAGCACTCACCTTGTCGTATGCATAAGGAGAAAATTTTATGTTCAGCTTGACATGTCACATTCACACCTGCAGTTGTGAATTCACTGTCATGATCTAAATTGCTGAGGTGAAAGCATCAATTTTTTTTTTTTTGGAGCTGTAACTGAGAGCAAGTTATTAACACTAAAAGGTTGACAATAACTATGAAAAGTAGAAAAAGGTGCACTGTGGCTAAAATGTAGCCACTGCAAAAGGTTCCTGGACTGGTGACCCATGTACTGTAGAAAGGCCCACAGGGAGAACTGGCATGTCAAGGTATGCCACCAAGCATTCAATCCACTTATAGGCCATGATGATAACATCCACCACCCAGTAGGGCAGTCTCTGTTTAAACAAGGGAGCCTTTCTTTCATGACAGATAAACATTCCAAGCACTAGATTAAACAGACAATGGTCTGCAGGGTTGTCTTTATGGAACACAGTTGATATGTTTACAAAATTGGGTAATAAGACCAAGGTCTTACCACAAACCCTGGGCTTAACCATAAGGTCATTTTAGAGTTATGTGGCTGCCAATGCATGCAAGATGAGCACAATGTCAAATGATAGTACTCTCCTGCCCTTTTTGTCTTGTGATTGTTTGGGGGTATGGGACATAAAATGGCACACTGATCTCTTCCCACACTGGAATTATGGCAGCTAGTGGCTCTATTTCCCTTTCAGAAAGTTTGTAATAGGTTTTTGAGCCCATACAGAGATGCCATTCATGGTGCTGTGACAATGTTCACCACAAACACATACTGTGCATGAGGACTTGTTACTGTCTAGCATTCTCTAAAGAAAGATAAATTTGGGGGTGAATTAAACAGTGAACTAGACCCTGTGGATAATTCATGGAATAGCTTTCACCCAAGGCCAGGGTCTCTTGCATGCAGCAGTGTTTTCTGTGTGCAATCCTTATGCTTCAAATTAACAAGATACAGGTGACCTGGCTGGGGTTGCCAAATTTAGCTGTCCACTTGTCATCATGAAGGTTGTCTGTGGTTCTTATCATCCCTGACTTTTACAAGTTGTGTAATAGAACCAAAATGATATATCCTCAAAGTTCATCTAAGCTAAAGTACACCTGTGTACAGTATAATCAAGTCCTGATTGAACAGGATCTTAAACTACTAGTCTCTCAAATCATGTCAGGCCAAGCCATATAAATAAATGACCAATATATTGGTGTACTCATACTTTGATCTAGACACACAGTTGAACATGTTCTGAGCACAAATATAGTCTAGGTGATTTTTCTTTGCTTTAAATCAGGCAAGTTCCTGTATGTCTTGTTATTACTTCATGTCAATGATGCATTTGATACTAGAAGTGTTTAGTGCTAGACATTATTTTTAACAATATTCTTGCATTCATAATGTTCAAGAAAACTTCACATCCTTCTACAGCTCCTTCCGTTATTAAAATTTTTCCATCTGTTGTTTTTGCCTTCACTTTCACCATTTTAGGCGTTTATCAACAGGAATTGACAGCATCACAACTACAGGACCCTTCCAAGCATGTTCAGTAAAATTAAACTAGTGTTGGATAAATATTTAGCGTAGCTCTTGCAGCTGTAGATGCCTTTCTATGTCATTACATAGGCAAAGCTTCTCTAACTTCTTCCATGGGTTATAACAAATATAAAATAAATAAAGTTCAAATAATCAAAATAACTGCATAATTTCTATTTCAAAATACACCCAGAGAATCAACATAAGCACGTTTCTTATACTGTGCTACAGCAACCACAAACTTTGAGTTTTCAGCTGTGTAGTTTAGTACAGTACATTGTCTTCAAGATCGCTGCATTCTTCGAGACTCAAGGACCCCAGGGTGTGCTGGGTAGATTCGTGTATTTATCTCAGTAGGGAGGCCGACACCATGCAGATGCACTTAATTCACAGTAATTAGTGTGCAGGCGAGAAATGGAAAGCTGGGAGCAGGTGGCAGCAGCCTAAGTACTCAAGTGTTTATAGAATCAGCCATGCTAGACAATAGCATGACAAACAGTTGAAATTATTGAGAGTTTATTTTAATATATGTAAGAGGAGAAGGTCATTTGTTTCTGTCAAGCATTAGACAGGGTATAGCCAAGACCTTTTCAGAACATCACTCAGGAAATTAAAATAATGCAGTCCCATAAGAATAAAATAGCTTGGATTATTATATACATACACATAAACAGACACACACACACACACGTACACAAACACACCTGCATAATAATGAGAACTGACTATTATTTCTTTGCTTTTACTGAGGCCAGGTATGGCCTTTTATGTGTTTAGTACAACTGTGTATGCTGTCTATCTGAATAAAATCTGACTATTAAATGAACAGCATTTGCCGAAAATTAAACATAAACAACTGCTAAAATGGATTATTGGAATTTTCTAAATAAATAATTAGGGGGTTATTTGTTCTGTTACTGAAAATATTCAGTATTCCAAAAAAAGTTCCATTCCTGAATGCAGTCCCTTGACACAGGGCTCCTTTCTTACAGAGAATGTAAAATCTTCCTATAAGCATTGCATATAATATTTTATATATATTTGCTACATTATCCTTCAGCCTAATGCTAACTTGAAGGACCTTCTCTTTTGTTTTATTTTGTTAAACTGCCAATGATGAATTTTTGCTGCCAAAACATGAACATTGTATAAAAGCTATGAGCATTTTCCTTTCCTGTTATCTGTAGTAGGCTTTGGAGATTAATATTCATGTTCGTACATTTCTCAATATCTTTCATCAGCAAACAAATACAAATGAATGCTTTGATGTTCAAGTGGTAATATACCGAGGGTCAGATGTACTATTGAAGTGAAGGTGTGTGTGTGTGTGTGTGTGTGTGTGTGTGTGTGTGTGTGTGTGTGTGTGTGTGTGTGTGTGTGTGTGTGTGTGTGTTCGTGCTTGTGTGTGTGCGTGTGTTCGTTCCTGTGTGTTTTTCTGTGTAATGTACTATGCAACAGAATAGAGCATAGTCTTTTTTTTCTAGATAGAAAACTTAAAGAAGAATACAAATTAATAAGCACATGCCTTGTGCTACCTTTTTCACAATTAACATTTTAGATCATTCACTCCCACATGCACATGCTGAAGCTGGAGGAGAACTGCATACACATAGCACAAACAGTTTGTGTTAAAGATTTCTTTAAACATTTCTTTATTTTATACAATGTGAGTAAAAGTATTTTAGTAGTGTGAATAATTCATTACCACTTCATTCTTTATACCATAGATGCAGTTGCATCAAGAGGCATTGTGATTAAGGCATTAAAAAAATAATAATAACAATAATTGTTACATCCCTGAAGATTTACACAATGACATTTGTAAATGTGTGATGTAGCATTTTGCTATTTGCTGCAGATATCAAACTAAAATTGAGGTGGTGTTTTTATGGATAAATAATGGTTGAATTACAAGAGAAAAAGGTACAACCATCCATTGACGGCCATTCCTCCTTTAATTACTCATAATACATGAACCATAATGACAGCCAAGGACAAATGAACTAAATATATGTATAAGTACAAAATAATAATGCAATAAGTATATACAGTAATATTCAGAGCCTAATTTGACTTGGAACACTGTTAAAAATGTATCACACTTATGTGAACTTTGCAGCTGAATGTTAATAAAGTCTCATGCAGCAATATTAATAAAAAACAAATAATTTAAACTTTTAATTCACCAAAAGCAAACCAGAATAAAAAACAGATTAAAAATGCAATAAAATAACAGCATAAAAAAAAACGGAAAGAGAGGAATGTACTTAAAAGCCAGGAGTCCAAGGAAGTGAGCAGATGGAACCATCAGCACAATACCTTATTAATGTTAATGATGGCCAAGTCAAACCTTGGCTGTGCAACCGGTCAAAAAATATATATTCTTAAAGGACAAAGAAAACAATAGAAATGAAGTTAGCAAAAGAATGGATAATATGCACACATCATTGTGGAATGCCAAAGAAAGTTTCTGAAAGGCCCATTTAGCAGCAGCCAGCATCTTTGATAAAGTTCCAGAAGACTGAGGCAGTTGTTGGCTACTGTGAATACCATTCCAATCTCAAGTGGAGCATAAGCAGGGTTTCTCCAATATGAATTTCATTTGTAGCTTGCAGTGTGTGCATCCCCTGTCATCATGGGCCCACTGCTTACAATGTTCAATACCAAGCTATTCATGTGCTCATGGAGACATTAAGCACACTGGACCAACACAGACAATCACAGTAAAGCACCATACAGGGAAGAGGGGGAGAACACTGGCATGACAGATTTGTAGAATATTTTGTGTTCAGTAAGCCTTTATGAAACTTGGCTTTCAGATTTGGAAATGTGCTTTGAAGCTACCTGAGATGACACTGTAGGACTTAATTATCAAGTGGAGATAACTTTAGTCCACTCCTCACCATTAACCAAAGATGATATGTAGAGTGAGACAAAGGTTAAAAGCATGTTTTGCTTTATGAGTTAAATATCTGACCTTTTTAAAGACATTTAATTAATTATCTGACTCTAATGAATAATTTTCTAGTTATTGCTAGAAGTGTGATATCTCAGTGTTCCATTTATATTTAATCAAAACCAGCTTTATGCTAAAGCTTTCAGTATAAAATGGCATTCCCATGTCAAGGGCTTTTATATAGCCAATTTAATAAACAGTAATTCAGTTAGCTCAGAGACTTCTATCAGCATGTAAGTCTAGGCCTTTTTAACTGCTTGTCAAAGCTTTAATTTTAAACTTGCAAGTATTTGCCTTTACTTTTAATTTGTCAGAGGTTGCTTTCAAAACATGTCTAACTTTTACTAGAAAACAAGTCACAAATCATGCATAAATGCACCATACTTCCTTGTAGAAGAAATGAAGAAATTAGGAACAAAGTAACACAAGGGTTTATTACACAGGAGATAAATGCAGATTCATACTTTATGCAGAAAACAAAGAGAACTTACAGAGTTAATGGGTCAGGTCTCAGGCATAGAACCCTATGGTAAAGGGCACTGCCATGTGATTGTCAAAAGCATGCACTGTATTCTATAATGCATTCCGTTTTATACCCTCTGAGCCTTTTTGAAATCTATAATGATCAAAGTAAGAAATAGTTAAGTACTTACAATGTATCTTATGACATGATGGACCTCAGCCAGTAACTTATCCGTATGTTTGTTAACTTTGTAAGGTGGTTCTAATATGAAAGAAAACAAAAGGTCTTTTGAAAATGCCATGTCCTGATGTTAGATGATATTGACAACGATGTCATGACATTGTTTAAATCAAATATATGATGTCAAACATGCGCTTAAAAATACGTAAGTTAAACACACTTTAGATCATTTTAATTCGACCAGTCCAGCATCATCTTACTGACACAATTTTTTTTCATTCCCTCCTCAGAAACATCCTGCAAAGCCGTTTAATGGCTTGAAAACTTTTCCATCCAAGGACACTAATGTCTGCATGTGATGATCACAAGGCTGACCAGAACACGACTAATTAAGATTCATCTAGCTACAGTATGTGGAGAAACTGGGCAGAGTCAGGAATCTTGCTGTCTGGATAGCATGCTGTTAGATCTGAATACACAATATGAGGGTTGATCAAGTCGGTAAAAAGAACATCTTGCATTGATAAAATTTTTAAAGGTAAATTGAAAAAGTATTGCCTGAATGTCTCATCAGCAAGTGAACTGTAAAATCCCAGTACAACTTCATTCAAAACTCGCCACAGTTTCTCAACAGATCAAACTAAATTTCATCCAGCTGCCATCCACTCTCTCAGCATTTCCTCTCTCCCACTCTCTCTTCCTGAAGCTCTGACAGCCCTGAAGCAAGTTTGCCTCAGCAGTGAGACAGTGCCTCACTGGAGAGCTCATGCCCACGGCCCTATCTACATAAATTACTTGGATGGCGGGGCACGTAAGCATGCTTGTTAAAATCGCAAATGAAAGAAATGGCACTGGGAAGGAGGGAGGCTCAGTGAGAAAGAAAATAAAACAAGAGCAAAAGTAGAGTTGATATATGTGTGTGAAAGAAAGGAAAGTATTGGAGGGTTGATGCCGTTAACACCCACATGTGAATGTATTTACTAGGTGAATGAGATGCTTGATATAGAGTGTGAGGAAGTTTCACTGAACATCAAAGTTATTCAAATGAAATGCTCTGAATTCTAAATGGAAGTTTGGTGAGTGGGCTTGGGGGGAATGTTCTGGATGTTTCAGAGGTTATGGTAAGTGTCTTGTCAACTGATGAGTTGAATGACTGAGTTTCCTGTCCAGCTGATGGCATTCCATTTAGCATTCATTGCATTGATGGACTGCTTCTATACAGTTACAGTATAGATACACACTAGAATCTGAAGTTATGGTAGCTATGACTTGGCCTTAAAACACTTTGTAATTTGTAAATGTTTTACCCAAATTTGATATGGCATTTCAGAAGAATGTTGGAGATAGCACTTTAATTAGGGCCATATGACTGAATATAAGAGCTTTATAACAACTAATAAACATATACACCAAACAATTTACATCTACATTAATAAAACATAACCAACATCCTTTTCCAGAAAGACTCACAGAAGTTATTTGTCTGTGTTTTTTTTTTCTTTTCTTTTTTCTTAGTTAACAACATGCTAATTTAAGTGATGCCCAAGTTAAGTTATGCAGATTTCTTTTTTACTGATAAAAGGTTATGACATTTTCCAGGCTGATTAATTCTGGAACGTGATGACAACTGACTTTGTAGGTCTGTATACTTCTTGTGTCACAGCCACATAATGAGTGTCATTAAACATCAAGACTAATTCTCTTGTGGCCATTAAAAATAAACATAATCATCATACACTTGCATGAATATTCTAAATATTAAAATGAACTTTTTAAAATTAAATTCAACTACATATTTACTTAAGAGTCAGAATTTTTTTGTATAATTATTGTCTAAAAATTCTGTCACTGGTAAAGGAGAGATGAAATGCATTTTTTCAATTGATTATTATTTTGTAGGTATCATACATCTGCAATCATGCACATATTTCTGTAGATTATTTACATAGAGATTGAGGTGGATAATAGAACATGCTACATGTGTGAGCCAGCCCTAGAAAATACATTGATTTGCAGAGAATGGCATGGAACTGCAAACCCTGTACCCCAAGATATCATGTTAACCCTGATATTTCATTCATTTCATTTGTGATGACTGATCTATCTTTTTTTTTTTTATAAATTTTAAGTGTGAAATCACTGAATTACATAAAAGTTTCTCCTTAAAACAATAACCAAATATTTTAGTGTAAAGCTCTGTAATTCTATGTCAAAATATTGAAAGTATTAGTTTCATATATTGGTGCTGTTTTCTTACAACACTGTAATATATTCAATATATATAATCAATATTCCATAAAATCTGTCACATATATATATATATATTTTAGATTATGATCATTAATATAAACTATGAAAAGTCACAAATTTGCTAAATTAATGGTACCAATTATCTTGGTCTTTTAGAACCCCCCAAAAAATGAATTGAAAACTAAACCTCACTTGTGGGATTTTAAATTTCCTGACTGCTTCCCTTGATGTTCATGAAGGTACACTGTCATTATCTTGTAATAAATCATGGAAATTGCATCAAGATGGGAGTTAAATTTTTATTGCATTTTTAACCTGATAATGTTGGTAAATATTTATAATGTTGCTACAATTAACATCCTTCAAGTGTGAACTGCAAATGTTGCTTGTCCTAAGTTTTTCTCACTTGCCTTAATAGTCTAACGTTTGGGGGAAATTTGTGAAATGTGATAAACTTTCCCAGTGAGTTGTTACATCCATGCACAAAACATATTCTGGGCATTGTAGAAAACAATCAAAATAATACATTTTAAAAATAGTGTGCATCAGTAAACATGAGTTGCTGTGACTTTTTTTGACTTGAGGGTAAGCGTACTCATGTATGTCATATATTAGCTCCTCGACCAAGAGATGCCTGAGACAAATACAGTTTCAAAGATATACTTTGCTACTTACTTTTAATGTGACAGATGATACATAAAATTCAGGGGATATAGTAAAAGTTGTGCATTTCCCTTTGACCCACCTTAAACAGTGGACTATGTAACAATCCTATGAAATACAGTGGTTTTATCCTGCTGAGTTTCTCAACCTTATTAGGGATTTATTATCTTTAATAAATGTTTATGAACAGTAGATTAATAATTTGTAGGTGTTCATCAGACTGAATACTGCCTGGGAAAAAAACAGCAACTTTCTTTCATTCTTTCTTTAAGAACTTACTTACTTATTGTGTGTATGTATGTATGCATGTATTAACATCCTCAAATTTATTAAGAACTACACACCAGTTAATATGTGGCTGCTATACTGCCTAGCCAGAAATGGTTACCACGATGATTTACTTGGGAATTAACAAATGAAGAGAAGCCAATAAAGTTACACACCCATCATTCCTAGTGCTTAACATACAAGGCTGTGGTGGCAGTGTTATAATCTGGGTTTGCTTTTGATGGTCAGGGCTACAGTAAGTTCAGCAACATTGTGTGCCCAAAAATGTGGTTTTTCCATGAATGGATTTTTTTCTTCCCTGATGTCATGAGCATATTCCAAGATGACAATGCAGGATTCATCAGGCTCAAATTGTGAAAGAGTGGTTCAGGGAGCAAAAATCATTTTCACACATGAATTGGCCACCACAGAGTCCAGACCTTAACTCCAGTGAGAATCTTTGAGATTCACAGTAGTCTGACTCTCCCATACTCAGCACAAGATCTTGGAGAGAAATTAAATGGAAACGCTTGATGGAAATATCATAAGCTTATGGAAATATCATAAGCTTATGGAAATGATTGTCATAAAGAATGTGTTCCATAATAAAAGCAACAGTGTTTTACAACCAAACATTAAACTGTGTGACTTTTCTCTTTTTTAGACGGGCAGAGTATATTGGTATTTTATTACCCAGTATCATGAGCTAACTGGAGCCAAGTGAGTGAGAATAAGAAGTAGGAATGCAACACAGGTCACAAGAAGCAACTAAAATATGCACTTCTGTTGGAAAATGTCCAGTTGTTGGCTACATACAAATGAACAGGTCAGTTATTATGAACTCAGTAACCTCCACATATTGGGTCTGGTCAAAATGCGTGATCCCAAATGTTTTACATTAGACAGATTTACACTCATTCATTGCCTTTCTCTTGTATAGTATGACAACTTTCTATAGGTTTTTATCAGATATGACCAAAGCATGTCTTCCATGGCCACTGAATGAACTAAGAACTTGCAGCCAAAACATAATAAAATTCATTCAATTTATGAAACAGTACTTTAAACTGTTTCTGCACTTGTACAATAAAGTGTTCTCCCAATGACAAGTCCTGCTGTATTGCAATAAATGCTATTGCCACAGGCTTGCTGAGCAGTTTGAGTTTTCTCTTTTCCTCTCTCAAAATCAATAGGCCTTTAATTGATTGAGAATGAGTCATCTGTGGTTTGTAGGGCAGCACAACTGCTGATTCTTTAGACAAAACCTTCATAAAGTGGAGACCCACAGTGGGAAAGAAAGAACTTGCTGTGATTAAAGATTTAGGAGAGATTTCAATCTCGGCTACAAAGCTACTGTCTTTATTAGAAATGTACCAGTTTAGTGTTTGTTATCCCTAATTACTTTATTTCTTTTAAAATAGATACCAAGTTTAACCCAATTACACGTTTAAATATAACTGTTTTTAAAATTAATCAAATGTCCCCACAAATGAGATCAGAAATATCTTGACATTTTTTTCTTCTCCTGCCAAAACAATCAGTATGTAAAGCAATAATACCTCTAATGCTGCCTAATCCACGTCTAAGTGTATAACTATATTTAGTGAGCTGTTTTGTCAAACTGCCATGTACTGTACGATCTATTAGGCATAAATGCACTCTGGATTTACATTTCTACGTAGGCTAGAAATAATCACCTAATGGAAAACAGAGGGAATCATGACTTACCGTAAATTGTCACATTGTTACCCATTCACTATCTCTCTTTATCTCTAAATGCTGAAATGCAGTCAGGGAACTAATCTTTTAGTAATTTACACAAAACGTTTTACTGACATGTGTCTCATGGCCCGATTAGCAAAGGGATTTATTTTGTATTCACCACCACTGGAATTAATATCTGAGCCTTGCAGAACCAGTCATGTCACTGAGGCTTGATAAATGGGAGAATGTCTTTGTAAGATATTGCTCTCTTTCTCCCTCTCGCACTCTTTCTCACTCTCACACTTGCTCTTTAAATGACATTTTAAAAGTAATCTCACCCATTTGACAGTTTATGAGTTTGCACTGAAAGGTCATTGAAGGTTGTAATGATAAAGACTCATCTTTAGGTGCTTAACTAATAGGTTTTGCAGTAATCTGCAATTGTGTGTAATTTTACAAGGCATTGTTAATTTTTCATTTATCTATAATATTCATCTATGGAAAGTCAAGGGCACTAGTGCGGTACTTAAGTGATATAAGGACATACAGTAGTATGATTTCTCAGCTTAAATACTCACATATTTCTCAGAAGTTAAATGCTTAGATGTGTTTTAAAAAGTATGTGGGCTTACAATATGTTGGCATGAATGAATAAAAGGTTAGTTAGAGTACATTTTCATCAGCAAAATGCATTTATCATGCTTTAGAATAGAAAACAACAGCACTTCACTCAATTTTGCATATTGACAGGATGAGAAGCTGATGGTTATGAGCAATCTGCTATGGAACCACTGCAACCAGCCCCCCAAGATCTAACCAAGCAAGAGAGAGGAGAGGGAGGACAACTGAGATCAAATGAACTAGGAAGAACAGGGTTAAGGCATGATGTAAGCTTAGAAAAAGCTTGAGCCTGACATTTCCAAGACATCTTATATCTTGTCATTTTGGGTATGCTTAATAGTTCACTGACATCGCTATGGAGTTTTTTTCCCCTCATACTTGGCAGCATCAGGAGCCAGCTACTTTAAAGGCTGGAGGTTTTGCCAAGCAGGACTTTAAAACTATGTAGCAGCAGCTTGAGGTGAGAATCGAATAACAAACAATACCATTAATACCATACAAAGTCCAGGGAGGCAAGACAACATATCTCTCTAACAAGCAGGTGGGAAAAGCATTAGAGACACAGCACCTTGAATTAATCACACTCCTTCAGAAGCTTTTTGACTTAATCACACTCCTTGGGAAGTACAAAGTGTGGGGTTACCACTTGATCCCTGTAACAATAGCAAGTGTGAAGGATGGGAAAGCCAATTAATACATCCTAAGACTCCCAGGATGTAACTCCATGAAGATGGCTTTATATGGAACAACCTTCAACTTCCCTTGCAACGCATAAGTGTGGAGTACATGCATGAACAAACAGAGCCTGGTTCTCTTGAGCCACTAATCTGCAATAAGCAGGCTTCAACACCAGTTCAGTGGTGCATAGCAAATAAAAAACAGAGGAAAAAGTTGGTTGGCATAGAAGAGGCAAGGGTGGAGGAAAAATACAAAATCAAGGCTGTGTCTCAACGGTTCTAGGGCATGAACATGGTTAATACTTAATTAGATGTTCAGACCTGTGGAGAACCGCAAAAGCTCAGATCCATATATTCCTTATTAGATATAGTTTCTTTGTAGCCTACCCACTAACCTCCACCAGTGGGACAGCGCAAAAGAGTTGCATTCACTGTAACATTCCCAAAGCACTTTTAAAACAGATCCTTGCTTAGTACTAAAAGCACAAACATGACTTCACCGATTGCAAAAGAGTGGAAGGTGAAGGATGATCTTAGCACATGCAGTAAATCAATGTACCCCATGTGAGTTATAGGCGGACGGGGTTAAATTTGTGGAGAGCAGGAAACAGCTTGCAAAGGAGGCAGAGCAGGACAGATTTTGGCTGTGGCTTAGGAGAAAGTTTTGAAGCAGGGAAATAAACAACTGATACAAAGGCCAGCATCAGTCGTTAGTAGAGAGAGTTGCCTGCTGCTGCTCCAACACCAGGAGACTAACCAGGGTAAGGGTTATAGCATCACAGATCAGTGGTGCTTGTGGGGGCCCATGAGGGAGACGTGACCAACAGGTAGGAACACTCACCTCTTCATTTCATTCTTGTGATGACCATCATAATCAACTTATCACACTTGCTAATTAATAAACTGCAAACGTTCCTGATTATGCAGATGTCTAGATCATTTACTATAACAGCATTCATTCTGCAATGAGATTTACATTTGATCCGCCTATTGCTGACTAAATCAAAAGTCTGAGCATGGCTGAGTGAGTTATTTGTACAAAATGTATTATACAGTATGTTTTAGGATTTAACAGTAATAATCTATGCTGTTAAGATTGTATCAATATTTTAATTTAATTACACAGATCTTAAAAACATGCAAAATGTATTTGTCTGCTTTTTATTAATTTTTTTTTTTTTTTTTTTGAAACAGCTAATTAAAACCAAGTAAGCAGTTTGCAATGTCATTTATTTATTCCATGATTTAGGAGACTTTATTTACCTGAAAAAAAATTAAATGAGTTATTTTTAAAAGTGGTAATTGTCATTTACAAAGTCTATTACTATCAAATCTCGCACTCCTTTATCCTGTCTTGTCAGATACACATCAGGCTTTCATGCAAATTGTGTAATAAAATGTCATAATATTGGTGATGCATAAATACTACACAGAAGTGGTCTCACAAATTATGGGTAAATATTTGTGAATGCTCTTTATAAAGTAACAGTTCTATACAGTCACATCATTCTAAACTTTGTTTCCCCCATTAAGATTCATTATTTATTTCAGTTAGTTATTTTACAAGCTGTGTACCAAACCAGCTGAAAGACATCTAATACACTGATGGCCAGTGTCGCACAAAGTCACAATAAGATCTCATCGCTTAAAACATATTCATTGTCCATTATTTACTGTAGAGAAATGAGTAGCAGTGGGCACATCACATCAGACTGAGTACAATACGCCCAGAGACAATCTCTGGTTTGGGTGTGCAGGAGTTGTAAACAGAATCAGACCCTGGAGAGCTTGTAAAAATGGAAGGAAAATGTTGTGTGTGTGTGTGTGTGTGTGTGTGTGTGTGTGTGTGTGTACTTAGATGTTTGTGTTATTGTACAAATGTGTTCAAGCACCTGAATTTCGAAACATCAAAATTCTGACAAGCAAAAGCGACAGTCTCTGTTTTCTACTTATTTGAAACGACTGGAACACTTAATGCCTTGCATTAAAATCTCATTTTGGAAGCGTGGACACTCCCCACCCACACTCCATCACACACTCAGGAAACATCCTAACTAAACAGCGTGATTCGCTTCAAAATTTTGCAAAACATCACAACCATCCTTTGACTTCTTTTTTTTTTTTTCATGCACCACATAGCCACCAACTCTTCCCGCAGCCACATCGAACTGGATATATCAATGTTTAATGTATTGTAAAAATAAAAGGAAGTTCTGCTTTACAGTGCATGGCTAAGGGAGGGCCAAACAAGCAGTGTGTGTAGACAGAGGAGGCCGTTTAACTCAGCAGGTCTTTTGCAGCCCCCTGCCAGTACTGCACAGGAGAGCTATTTGATTTACCTAGCAGTGATGTGGAAGAGCAAGCAATGTTAACCATTACATCAGGGCTGTTGCTTTGTCTATAAAATCTACAGCAGATATCCAGAGTGCAAGCATAGGATTTGGGCAGTTTGGACCATTTGCACCGTTCAAATGTTTGAAATTAAAATCACAATTGTTGCAACTGTAGTGGATGTACTGTATCAGTTTGGATGTATCAATATAAATGTACACAGAGTAAATGATCCAAGGTACAAGGCTATTGTACCTGTCCACTTTTGTACTATTTGTGATGCAAAGTTTAAGTGGTACTCATAAATCATGATCAGCAGCAATATTTTTGTTCATGGATTCCAAGTTCAGTTGATAGAATTAATTTTACCTGCTTTTATATGTTTGAAGTTTTACCCGTCTTTACCTGCTGGTATTTTCTGTTTGCTCCTATATTATAAGTTCATTCAAAATCATTTGGAAGAAGCTGAGAGGTACAGTATTTTAATGAGCAGCAAATTGTTAGGTAAAAGAAATGTGTAGTCACGACATGTTCAAGTCAAACTGGGACCTTTGATTGTGCAGGATAACACAACACATGTATGAGAGTAAAATCCACCTTAGAATCCCCTGCTACTAGTTTTTCACTAGTGCTTAGATACCATCGAGGTAGAAAGTTTTCTCAGTACGCGGAAGCCATGATCAGACCTCCTGCTTCACACCTGAAATGATGGCCTCCCAGGAACTTGTTTAATGGGCCACATGTAGAAATCCCTTGAAACTATGTCAGAGCTACACAAGGGATGGGGAAATAACTCCCAGCTGAGTTCCTGTAGTGTGCAAGCTGTGTTAGTGAATGATTATGTGTACAGTTCGCACAGACAGATGGGTCTCTTTCGCAAGTTGGCAACAAGTTATCCATTGATTTTCAAGGATCAGGCGTTCCGCTCACTGAATGTTCACATGAACGACTGCCACCTCCGCCGAGATCGTCAGTCACGCACGTACAGCTTTCTTTAAAACATTTGCACCGTTCGAATGTTTTACTGCGACTAAGAATCTCATCACCATGCTGTGCTTGATGTCTTCTGTAAATGTCAGTCAGGTTTACGCCTCTAATCACAAGAAATTTCGGGTCTCGGTTTGAATGCCCCTCATATTTCACGATACGTGTTCTCACTCCTGCCATATGCTAATCGTAAGAGAACCCACTAGTTAAAGTTTTTTATTCCATTTCAGAAAAAAAATAGTTAATAAATACACAAACAGAGTATTTCCCTTTTTTTTTTTTTTACATCATGCTGGCTTTTGCAAGTATGTGTTTATGTTGAGTGGTTGTGTCTTACAGTGAGCTAACTTAATTGCCCTGCGGGATTATGAGAATTGTTCTGAATTAAATTAAACTGACTCTGTTTGTTTTGTTTGAAAATATCAGTCTAATAAGGGGTCAGAGACATGGTTTTTAATATACCACTGTTACGATGAGAACAAAATAAGGACAGGAGGGAAAGGTTGAAATATAGGCAAAGAAAAATAAAGATAAAATTAGGGAGAGAAATTTTTTTTTGTAATATGGTGGCGGCGGGGGGTGGGGGGGGGAGTGATGTGTAGGAGGAGAAAGAGCTTTGACAAAAGAGTGAGTAAGCTGGAAAACAGTGCTGAAAAGTTTTCTTCTGCACCAGTGGCCTCTAGAGGGAGCAAATGGATGCCCCAACCCGTGCGCACAAACACACACACACACACACACACACACACACACACACACACACATCATTATCCATACAGTTTACGCCTTATGATGCTCTGTTCTTTTTTCTGTTTGAAAGAAAATTAGTAAAGGATATTAGATACTATGGGATTGTTTATATCCAAATGAATGCAATGGAAATCTAATGCTGAGCCAAATTTGCAGACAAATGTAAAATAAGATACTTGGTCTTTCCCTGTGTAATACTGCATGAGTCAGCACATCAAGGGCTTGGAACGTTGGTTGATTTTGCATGGACCATATCTCAGGGAGCTCTGTGAGGGACTGGCATCTCACCCATAGTGTACATTTTCCCATCACACACACACACACACACACACACACACACACACACACACACACACACACACACACACACACACAGTGTCTGGGACATTGTTACATCCACAGTAACAATGACCATGGTAAATCACTAACTCAAGATAAATGAATGAATCTGTGGAGGAAAAAGTTTTCTTCGGCAGGAGTCAGGTGCAGAAGAAGGCAGCAGACATCCCTACTGCACAACCTTATTATATCGCTAGCTCATTTTCTGGTCAGCTGTGGTAGACTGTAATTGCTTTTATCTGTCATTCTGTGTATTCAAACCCATAAAGCATGTTGCACATATTCACAGGCTTACACACAGGTGCGTATGAATATGCTTCCGTTGGGCACACAGACACGCAGCCATGAGCCTGTTACCCCGTGTGCCAGTGTGTAGGAAGTGTGATGTGAGGAAGTGTGATGTGAGGAAGTGGCTCCCATCTGGTATTGTATAAAATAGGCGATGAAGCTGGTATCTCTCCTTAAACACGCTCTTTTCAGGCTATATGTGTAGGTGCGCGCACACACACACACACACACACACACACACACACACACACATACTGAATGCAAATACTTGTGTGAATGCTGCCTCTGAGGTGGAACTGGACACAACATACAAATGCATGTTTTTTTTTGTTTTGTTTTTTTCTTAACACATTCAGGTTATTTTTCACCTCCTGTAATGAAAACAATTGGTTTAAAAGTATTTTTCACAGAACGGGCCCAAACTCACAACCATAGTGCTGCACTGACACCTGATGGTCAGGAGGATGTAGGACTGCCAAACTTATATACAGTATATATAAGAAATCTTTTGTTATATATAATTTCTTCTTTTTTTTTACTCAGTTCGTGATTGCTGTGTATAAAAATAAACATACATTTTTATTTTTCATATGAGTTTTAGGGTTTTCAATATCTCTTCCCTTTTTATTCTTACAGCACATCATTCTTCCTTTCTAATATTATTCCCAACATGGCTCAAAATTAAAATGTGGGATGTATTATTTTGCATGTAATATCTGAAACGCTCGTGTTAATTTACAGCCATTTTATGATATCTACTTATTTCCGAAAGACAAAGAGAACATTATATTATGTCCATGTTGTTGTTTGTGAATGCACATTGGAATGAGGTAAACAGAGTAATGTAACATGAGTTTCAGTCTCTTCCGCTGATCTCTCCCAATTTTGTCAATTCTGTCACTGTTTTATCACTCTGGAGCCTACAGCCCCCACACCCAATTCCCGTGCCTTTCTTTCGCTATTTTCTCCTTTTCAGTCCCTTGTCGTCGCTCCAGTAGATTAAGCTCAGTGTTGTGAGTGTGTGTGCAGCTGATTCAGCCATATTCTTCCAAATGACCCAAATCCTCGCTCACCCCAGAGAAACCTTATCCTTAAGCTGATTACTCTTTCTTTCTTTCTTTCTTTTTTCCTGCTTTCTTTTTTCTTTCTTTCTTCCTACCTTTCTTTCTTTTTATATCTCTCTCCTTGCAGCTCAGCCGTCAAGCAGATTTAATCAATTTCTTTTCCTCTCCACTATCGTCATCCAGTTCTCCTACTACTCCACCAGCTCTCCACCTCCTCTCTCTGTCTCTCTGATACACACACACACACACACACACACACACACTAAGTACAGTCATTTCATATGTTGCCCATTCTTAATTGCCAGCAATTTCCGTTTAAAAACAAAACCTCACCAAGCACATATCACATAGAGCAGTGTGAGTGATCATGTGTGTAACAGAGCATGAACCCAAAACAAATGAGCCTCCTGCTGACAGCCCAGATTATCATATGCATGGCAAATTACAGCACCATGTTTACTGTATGGCTCAAAAGATGGAATGGGCGTTGCCATGGCAACCGCTGGTTTTGCCTCCCTGTTTTGCATAATTAGGATTTGTTTGCATTTGTAAAGAGCTATTATAGAAATCAGCACTATAATTCCAGCACAAGCACTCAGTGTGCCTTCTGATAGCAGGAGTGGGACTATACTGAAATCACGTTCCAACTTGATGCTGATTTGCTTTGTGATTCCAAATATATATGGAGCAGTGCAATAAACCACTAGCTAAACCAAACCCTGCCAGAATTAAACATCTCATTTGGCATTGTCATATTTTGTAAAATGCCACAAATAGTTTCACAACCTTCACTTCACTGGGCTAACTCCGAGCACATTGAAGCAGTGAAATCAGAGCAGTGAGTGCCCAGACAACATAAGCCTTCAGGGCCAAAGGAACCCGAGCTTGAACTCAATTGTGCCATTTCGGAATCACTGGCCCATCACTCCATTGAGTGCCCTGTGTCTAAAGACTTTCCTTTTCTTATTGAGAGTCAGAGATCTTTAGTTTGTGTCAAAAAGCATAGACATTGCCTCTGGGTGTAATACACATGCCTAGAAAGTTTTCTCACTTTGATGTTTTTGCTTGTTTGTTTGGTGTTCATCTTCTACATATGCTGCTCACATGATTCTGGTTAAGTGAGTGCAGAGACACATACTGTGTGAATATATGTAAATATATATTTGTACCAACACATGTTTAATTGCACATTAACACAATTATCCAATCATAATCATCACATAGCAATCTCTGGGCAACTAGGCCCGAGAGGAGAATGTCCAGACTGGTCCAAGCTGATAGAAAGGCAACAGTAACTTAAATAGCATCTTGTTACAACCAAGGTATCCTGAAGAGCATCTCTGAATGCACATGTCACACTGAAACAGATGGGCTACAGCAGCAGAAGGCCACACTGGGTGCCCCTCCTGTCAGCTAAGAACAGGAAAGCTACAGTGTACATAGGCTCACCAAAATTGGACAACAGAAGACTGGAAAAACATTGCCTGATCTGATGCGTCTTGATTTCTGCTGCAGTATGTGTGAGTGTGTGGTACATCTACTGATAATCTGATTTGTTTCCCTGTTTCAGACGAGACAGCTCTTGTAGCCAAATGATCCATGAAAAACTTAGAAGAAACTTAATCAAGTTCTAGCTGTTCTTTACAACACCTTTGAAAACAGTTCACTGGCAAATTTACAATATGGTGATATTTACTGTTACTTTATTAGGTAATATGTAAAGCTATCATTTAATAAAATTGAAACACTGTTTAAGCAGAACATTGGCATTATTATTAAACCTGTCAGTCTAATCCATGATATTATATGAGCCTGATATAAGTGACTGAGCTCATTGCGGTGCATTTAGACACTTACGATGTATGATGAAAAAATTGATTGGAAAAAATCTACCCAATTTAAGGTTTGATGAAACATTGATGTACCAAAAAAAATATAGCAAATGCTACCTGAATCAGATGGAAAACTTAATATTGCTACCAAAAACAAAAGCGAAAGTACATCATATTTACTGTGTTATATTACTTTATATTATATATTATTATATTAAGTACTTAATATTTACTGTGTTATATTTACAATTTACAATATTTATTTCATGATGATGTTACCTGAGATAAAATGGTCACTATACAAGTGCCAGTGATCTCCAACAGAGGCACATTTTTAGTCTTTTCTTCTT
>JAOVVA010000044.1:10201647-10216384 GCA_028565275.1 Leiocassis micropogon
TATAACATAATGAATTTTATGATGAAGGCCTAATATGAGCTTCCCCTGTTTCAAAAGCTAGCAGCCGCCACTGGTCTGCATGAATGCCATCTCTTTGTAAACACACACATAGTTTCTCCCATTCATAATAAACCTCCATTGAAATTGCTCTCTCAGTGCTTTCTTTCAAACAGTTTCTGCTATATCTTTTCCTGCTACACCACTGCCTTCTCAAACCCCCACAGGTAAAAATCAAGTGGGCTTAAATCAGAGGATCTTAAAGGGATGTTCATTGAGCCACAGCAGAACCAAGAAACTGTTGATCCAACCTTTGGTTGATTTCCCCTATGTATGAAGACTGTTGAGACACTCTGTTTTAAAATACACTAATTTTCAATAAGATTCACTATTCGTTCCCTATTATTTTCATTATATTTGCATCTTGTTAAGAACAGAATAATATTGTCATTTGGGACTTTTTATAGTTTCTTGATGTGAGTTGCTACGCTCTGCACAGAAATGCTGATTGTGTGTATAATTTGCATATCACTGGCAAAGCACAGCATGGTTTCAGGTCTGCTCTAATCCCCATGCAGACACTGTCTCCTTTTTCTCAGGCAAGTTGTGAAGTAAGCTAGAATACTTGTGATTTAAATTGATAAAAAGCTATTGGAGAAATAATGAATGAGGTCATGATTTAGGTGAACATTTCCTGTCAATGTGTTGATGAGTAAGTTTCACCATGTTCGCCATGAATGTTAATACACCGATCAGCCACATAACAAAAACACCTTACATTATTGGCACCCAAGGCACAACTATACCTGTGAGGAGCAAAGGCCAGCCTGTTCAGTTTGATCTGACAGAAGGGCCAATACAAAACAAAAAGTCGCACACTGACAGAAAATGTTTACCTAAATCATGACCTTATTCATTACCGTGCACAGCAAATGAGATCCACATAAATACAATGCAAGTGCAAGCACTACTATTAATCTCAGTGTTTTTTTTTCACTACCACAATGATGCACAATGGATAAACAACCTGTACACCAATTTTTATATTTTTTTTATTTGCATATCGCTTCTGTTTTGGGATCCTAAAATGGCTTGAGAACTGAGCTGCCTCTTCTCTTCCTGTCACAGGTGTAATCACAAACCATACCCTAATGGTCATATGGTTTAAAAAAATTCCACATTAGCAACTTAGCGGCACAAAAGGCACGGTGACACCAAGGGGGGTGGTGGAGGGAGGAAAACAGCACCATAACAAAAAAAATATATAATATTATTACCAAGCTAATAATGGACTTTAATAATAGACTTTTAAGTGGACTTAAATTCTACACATTTCCCCTGGATTTCAGACATGTTTCCTGTATTATTGTTTTAATGGGAATTATTGTTTTAATAACTATAACCAATATACTTTGCCTGTTTTGTCTCATTTTATAGTTCATTGCACCCGCCTTCACCTCCAGCCCCTGACACATCTTCTTATTTGTGTATCATTGTAGTAGATTTTCATTTTTCTGCCTTTTTTTAATTGTCTTGCCTTTATGTTACATCATATTACATTTGCAATGGAAAAGTACATGTTACCCCACATTTTGTTCACATTTCTTTTTTTATTTCAATTTTCTTACAGGCTTAAAGGCAATAGTGTTTGTAATAGTGGTTTATTGGAGAAAAAACACATCTTAGGCACTAAAAAATGGCAACCTCCAGAATGAAGTTACTTTTAATGATCCGAATGGGGAGGCCAGGAAATCAGCTTAGGTATTTAAGACTTAATCTTGCTTTCAGTGATAAATGCAAAGAAAGTGCAGGACTTGTTGGTCTGGAGGTCAGGAGAAGTCTAGTCAAGTGTTTCAGTCTAAATTTACAGGACTTATTTATAAGCAGATGTTTCTGTTGTTTCATTTCATCACCTAATATTTTCAGGCAATTTTCAGTCAGGTCAGTGAGGCAAGCTCAAGTCAGGTTGAAAGAGACAGAGATCACAGAGTAAATGTAATCACAGAGTAAAAGTCATTATAATTGCAAGTTAAGTTTTTTTATATAAAGGACCATTGCTGTTTTTCTTTACTCCATTGCATTGCTGTACTGTATATCTGTTGCACAAGATGGTTTTGGACCCAAAAACACACACTGTGGAACATTTTTCATATTTATAAAAGTATACATACTGTTTATACACACTGCAGGTGATTTTCTGAGTGTGATATTTAGATGATTTACCTTGCCTGTATATAATTCATGCCTCTGTGCTTGCCAAGTTCTTCTTGAATAGAAGTGCACAAGACTGGTTTTTAAATAGCATCTAGATCATTGCCTGTCAACACAGGCACTTGCCTTTAAGCCTGAAAAAAAAATCATAAAATCATGACTATAAAAATTGCTGACTGAAGGTGGAAATTGAGGCCGGAGGTGGGGGTACCTTTTTTGGTGGCATATAGTATGATGCAACATAAAAAAAAGATCATTTAAAAATGAAAAAATACTAATACACTGACATGGTTGAAAAAATGACTAACACAGAAATAAACATCTAATTCAAGTCCAGTATACAGTATTTGCAATATTTTGCTATTTTATTATAAATTAAACTTGGAAAAATCAGTGTGGATTTTTTTTACATTATTGAGTTTTAAGAATAAGCTGACCTAGTAAAACTTAGTTTTTTTTGTCATAAAACAATTCTGTTTTCCTTGTATTTTTTTATTGTATGCTTACAGTTTGCATGTATGTTGTGAACTAAAAAAATATGATTTTTGTAGGATGTTCTCCTCATGTATTCAATACAAATGTGTTCATTTCTTTAGTTTAATTTGGTGGGGCGGGCGGGGGCGGGGTTAACTCAATATATTAAAAAAATAATAAAAATAAAAGAAATTCAACATATGGTTGTACTAAAATCAATAATACCAAACATTTTAAGGTAGCATGACACTGGAAAAAGAAATCTATGTCAAACTATTAAAAATTACATGAATACATACATACATACATACATACAAACATACATACAAGTCATATATAGGTTTAAGGTAAACAATTCAGATGCTGTATCCCCAGATGCTTGTCCTTGTTTGCAATAAGAATTTCAACTATTTAAAAAATGTAAATATATATACAACATATTGAAAAAAAAAATTATATATATATATATATATATATATATATGCCATCTTCCATGTATGTCCCTGTTTACACATCTGCCATGGTGGTGCTGAAAGAACAGCACCATTTCAGCACTAGTGCTGTGGACCACAAAAAGCACATGGCCACCGGGCAGAATAAGAAAAAAAAATAACTGCACAGCTGGCACCTAATAATCAGCAGCACGCTTCACCCTCCTGGAGAAACAGACAGGGTATAAAAGGGAGAGCAGCTCAGCAATTGACTACTCTCTTTCTGAAAGCATGGACTGATTATTCTCTCCAACTAAGACTGCTCTGCTCATGCCTGCCACTAGAATTCTGTGGAGAAGAAATCTCCAGATTCACCTCTACAACCACTCAAACCTGACTTCACCTGTAAGTAGATGACTCTCTCCTCATAGCCCTGTCCCGCAGCATGGCAGATACTTGACCCTTTCTGGCACATCTCTTATTCACACACTCTCCACACTTTAACTTGTCCTCTTTCTGATCACAAACCAACTTACAATCGCAAAACTAAATTGCTTCTGCCTGCTCTGTATTTATGTTCTGCCTCCGCTGTTGCAAGTGTTACCCTGGAAAAATGTAAGCACAAACAATGATGCACAAACAATTTGTCATTTGTCAATAATTGAGCAAATTTTCCAATATCTCCTACAATAGCAGGCCATTGGATCTGTTAGATTGGAGCTGTTAGGTGCTGCCAGGTAGATGAGTCTGTCACTGTGCACAGGATGCCCAGCAACTTCTGATGAAGTTCCCTTATTAAGTAGTTAGCCAGCTTAATAATCTGCTACACATCACTAACCAGTGGCTGACTGACATTCCTAGAAGTAGTTAAAATGATAATGTTGACTAGGCTTCTCAAGGGCTATCCTGCAGAGGAATGGAAGGTGGTGGGTATGCCCATGTGGAAGTGTTGAATTTCTTTCAACTTTGCCCACAGTACTGACACACAGTGCCAAAAAGCCATCACCCAATCTGTTCATTTGACCACAATTTGTTGAAGTGCCTCTTGAAAAGACTGGGATGGATCTAGTGGCATCACTTCTGAAATCTCCCTGGGGCTATGAATTTCATCACACACTATGCCACTTAGTTTTCCAAGTTATTTCCTCCTAAAACGTGACCTCCCAAAACAGGATCTGGTCCTCTTGTTTAGATGGGCCACCTGCCTAAGGACATAGGGTCACTGACCAGGGTACGCCTATCTCTAAACTACTGTCTGCTGCTTGATGCCAGCTGCTGCAATAACAAAGATGAAACTTTATCCATTTTACTTATACTTATGATTCCCTGTACTATTCTCAGCCAGCAGTACAGTTGATGCCCAGGTGCCCCCTGGCAAGGGCCCTTCACAGAGGCAAATGTGTAGGGCCAGTGAATTACATTATGCAACTGAGAGACAAGTCTAAAGATGCCAGGCCAAACCAGGTTTATCATATTACTTTGCTAAAAATGGCTGATATCTGCGTCTTTACGGATGTTTCAGGAAGTGCCCTGGTCCACAAAGAACAATTTGTCCCCAACACAATGAGAAGAACCTGGGGGAACTAACAGATTAACGGATCATTTCACAGACTTATTTTTGTGATCAACATCATGCATTAAAATAACATTCAAATTCCCCTTGGTGTGGTGGTGCAGAAATATCCCAGAGGTCTGCCTGTATGCCAGTGAGGATGTGGTGACAGGGCATCATCATTAAGCCCTGAAAAATACCTCTAGGTCAGACCCTGGCATAGTACCTGGGGCACTGCATTGTGGAAGCCAGCAAATATAAGGGAAAACCATCAAAGGATTTCTACAGAAAGGATTATTACAGGGTTGTATCTCATTTCTCCTCTATATCCACTGATACCCTCAACCCTTTTTTAAATTTTGGGACTGACTAGAAACTGTCATCCAGAGTGAGGACCGAGGGCACTGCGCAGGCATTCCAGGCACTGAAGCGGGCTCTGGAACAAGAAGATCATACCATTATGTGGGCTAAAGAGAATTTTTTTTTTTTTTTACTTAGTCTCTTGTGACTCTAGTCACAGACCATGCAACTTTAGTGGATAGCCAGAGCAAAAGACATAAATGCTTGTATAAGACGATGGTTCTTATCGTTACAGGATTTCTCATTCCAGATCCAGCACCGGGCAGGTGCTCAGTATAACAACATCAATGGACTCTCAAGAAGGTATGCACTGTGGGCATCATCAACACCAGCAGTAGGTTTGGTTCTATAAGCACAGGACATCCTCCTTACATGTCCCTCCTCAAACAATTGCCACGGTAGTGCTGAAAGCACAGCACAATTTCAGCATCACCATGTTGTGGACCAAACAAAAGCACATGGCCACTGGGTGGAATGAGATAGCATGGCATAACTGGCACCTAATAATCAGCAGCATGCCTCACCCTCCTGGAAAAGCAGACAGAGTATAAAAGGAAGAGTGTGCAGCAACTGACAAGTAAGTCTCTCTTTCTGAATATTTCTCTCTCTGTTTCCTCCAGACAAAGACTGCTCCCCGCTCATGCCAAAATATTGCAATCCTGTGGAAAAGAATCCCTGGCTCAGCTGCTACAACTGCTCAAACCCGACTTCACCTGTAACAAGAATACTCTCTTTCTCTTCATGGCCCTTCAACCCAGCATGCTTGCTGCTCAACCGCCTCTGGCATGCCACTCTCCTTCCCTCTGTTCTTAATTTCCAATTCTTCTCTCCTAATCCCAAACTTAACTTAAGGAATGTGAAATTCCTTCTGCCTGGTTTACTGTACGTTTGTGTTCTGCTTTCACTGTTTCCAGTGTCATCCATTAACATATAGCAGGTAATGAAAGATTATCATGTGTCAGGAGCTTTCGAATAAACAAAAGAGATGCATACAGCATTACTGAAACATAATCTGTGCATATATTAACAACCAGTGTTGTGACATGCAGCATTAATTCAGTTAATCCTAACTCAGCATTGCCCCCAAACATGCAGGGATCATAGCAAGTTGTATTTCTCAAAAACACCATTCTACAGTATGCATGGTTATTTCTATTGCATAATAAGAAATGCTCATGTGTATCCCATGCTGGATGTGTTGGTGTGTTTTATTTGTTTATTGACATGCACATTTTCAAGTATTTGGCTGATTATAGCATGTACTGTTTTGCGTCTTGTAATGGATACCTAGATGAAGCTTTGTCTTTTAAATTCCTTTTGAGGAATGTAATTGAATTTGTACAACAAAACAAAAAAATCTTTAACATTTATGGTAAAACCTTTGTGCTCTAATATATATATATATATATATATATATATATATATATATATATACACTGTGACTGAGATAACTATAAATAGCCTGCTCCTTCACTATCCAGACATGCATAATATTTGTTCCAATGTATGTCAGAGTGGTTAGACTAATTATTTTTATTTTTTAATTCTCTTTTCTAAGAGAGAGAGAAAACTGCAAATCAAATCCTTGAAATTACAGACACAATGTGCTTCCAGAATTATCGCACCTTTTTTGTTGCTATGTGTATTTCCTTTTCTTCTCACTTTCTTAGGCAGTTTAACCTTTGATTTTGTTCCTATTTCTTACCTGTAATTTTATATTAAAGTTAATTTAATCTACTCCAGCTGGCTGCCATCATACACTACTGTGTGATTGCCATACAGTAGTACTGTATTGTAGCCTGCTAGGCAAAGCTTAGCTGGGCAAAGGAAAAGAAAGCATGGGAAATGCACCATGCCTCTAAGCTGTGTGGTGATGTAAAAGGGTGAATTTCCCATGTTTATTACACCGGTATCTATTTTGGAGCATGGCTGTGGGATTTGTGATTATTTAGCTTGTGGTATTGACATTAGAGAGTTGGTGAGGTTGGGAATTAATGTCAGATGAGGAGGCCTGTCGTGCAAGGTACATTCCAGTGCTTTGTGGTTTTGGGGAGGAACCCACATATGCATGTGATGGTCAGATGTCAACATACAATACATAAGCCATAAAGTGAACATGATGTGGAACATTATTTAACCAAGAATGTAACCAAGAACTAACTAAGGGCTTTATACAGTTCTTTATGTAAGGTTAGTGTTTTAGTCATTTATGTAATGATGTGTCCAGGGTTTAGTTTTTCACTTTAGTTATTCAGTGCATTAGCATAATATTAATCTCATTGTTTTATCACACTGAATTTAAAGTTTGGGGCAAACAGCTTCATTATAATAGGTTTGCAAGAACTGTATATCTTGCAGACTTTTCTGATAAACATAGAAAGCTAGAACATGTCTACAGTACATCAGGTCAATTGACTTACCCTACTAAGAGAGCTCTACAGGTGTGTGTGTGTAAGTGTGTGTGTGTGTGTGTGTGTGTGTGTGTGTGTATGTGTGTGAAGCAGGATTTCAAATTCTGCTTGATAATCATATTGATTGTCCGTCTACTTATTTCACACACAGTGAAAAAATTCTATGTTTTCTCCCATATCAGAGAGGATTTCTTGACAGATGCTTTATCACCTTTTATAAGTTGCATTTATACAGACTACAAAGGTTTTCTTTCACAACCTACTTCACTGTTTTTTTTTTGTTTTGTTTTTTTAGCAAAGTCATGAGAAAGCTTTTTTCCATTATTGTTATAAAACCAGAGTGAACACCATGGAACAATAAGAACATCTGTAGAAAATACACAGTAGAACAGAGTGAGTGATTTCCTCTGTGCTGTCTATCTTTTTATGTTGCATACAAAGACTACCTCCTTATAATTAAGGCATTATTTGAAATTGGTTCACATACATTGTAAGGGCCATTTATCAAGACAGTTGGAAAGGATGTAAGGGGATTTTTAATCATTTATTTGTTTGTTCATTCTTTCAGTTTCGATGTCCCCTATTACTCCCTGCACCCTCTTTTTTTTATTTTTTATAATGCACTCTTTATGGAACAAGTGTGCCATCTATTGAAAAACAGGCTGTTACAAGTCAGTACACATCTAGTCCACTCTGAACCAACCACCCGCCCCCCACCTCACCCCAACCACACACACACACACACACACACACACACACACACACGCATGAACAACCAACCCGCCCACAGACATACACGCCTATCCACACAGAGATATGTGTTGATAATGAGGTGTCTGCACAGGATGAGGACTCTGATCTCGCAAGGTATACCAGCTCCACCACCTTCAAAAGCCAAGACAAAAGCAGGGACACATTGCAGACACACTTATTGTAAAAGTGAGCACCCTTGGTGGTATGACTGAGAGGCTATAGTGTAGGTCACTTAATGCAGCAAAAAAAATAAAATAAATAAACCCATTTATTCAGTCCCAAAAAGGACTTTCTTCCGGCCATCTTACAATTCACTTTACCAAAAGAATTGTGATAACCAGAGTGGTCTCTCCATCCCGGTCCTCTTCCACAGGCGTATGTTAAGGGCTCGTCATTCCCCAGAGGCCATAACAGTGGGCAGAAAGTGGAGTCAGAGCCTGGAGAATGGGAAAAAAAGGGATGGAAATGGATTCTTTTAATAAGGATGGGGAAGTTAAAGGATCACCACATGTATTATTCATACACACTCACATCTGCTGAACTTGCAAAACGTCCAATAGAAGTGCCTGTTGTTTGACACATGGAACTGCTTGAATTTCTCTCATAGAGGAGAAAGGAGATGAAGGAAAAAAGGAAAAGTTCATGGCAGCAGAAAAGGGAGACACAAGAGCATGAGAGACAGAAAGAGAGGAAGTGGGAGTGAGACTGTGATACATGGGGTGCAGAAGGAATAATGAAGGAATCAAAAAAATAACAGACACTGTCTGTATCTATATTGTTCATTTTATGACTCACTTCCTTTTTTCCCCCTGACTCTTTCCAGGACGTCAATTCTCATATCATGTCTCATTTCTTATATCTTTAACTATTTCTTTGACTATTGCTATCATTAAAAGGTTTTGGTACAAATCATGTATCTTGTACCGTGGTCACGATGTCATATCCCTTGGCCAAGACTGATAGTAGCAGGTCGGGTGTGGTTTCCTGTGTGTTTATACAGTAGTATGAAAAAAATGTTTAGGTTGGAGTTGGGGGGATAAAGAATGATCTGGTTCATCTGATCTGTAAGTGTTTAAATCCTTTTTGTTCTTTTCTTCCTGTAGTGTAGCTAGAATAAAGTGTGCAGTTGTGCATGTTTACATTTTGTAAATCGTACTGTGTTATATAGTTTACAAAATAGTGTCATGTGTATAAGGATTATTTTTACTCCATTAAATATGAAAGTTATTAATGCTGCACTAGGCGTCCATATGTAAAACAAAGTAACAAACACAGTAACACAATTTGGGCATGGTTTTAACTGAATAAAGTGTACTTCATCAAGGTATACTTGAGCAATATTAAATTTATCAAAAATATTTTATTTATTATTTCATTTATTAAAAATAAAAATCAAAGTATATCAAAGTTTTTCAACCATACAGCAAGCTTTAATAAGCAATATTACTAACATATTAGTACCAAGTCCTGCACAAAAAAACAAAATAGCAATATTATGGGCAAGAGAATAAGATTTAGGAGTCTGACCGTACACACGTTTGATTGTGTATCGTTAGGCACAGGAGGTTCGGTTTGATGTGCATTGTGATCCGAGTGAATACAGTTTTTAGCTTTAACTAGAGCTGAGGGATTTTCTTCATGTATTCGGTTAATACAGATTAATGGAACAGGCAGCACGTCTCTAAGGACTCATCGAAAAAGATTTAAATATCACTTCAGAAATATGGAATTTGTACAGACTTGAAAAGTCAAACGAACAAGTTTATTTAAAATATAATTCAACATTCCATCCCAAGTCTCTCATTTCTGATGACTGCGGCATGTTTAACAGGTGACGTGAGAAAACATTTGTTTGTTAGTAACATGCCATATATTTTTATATGTTATAAAAAAAAGAAAAAATATCTAAAATTATATATCTATAAAAATTATATTAATAATTAATATTAAGTTAATAGTTTGCCATATTTGCCATACATTTTGCTGTTACTGTAGCTAGAAGTCAGTATGTTTTGTTGTTGTTTATACTGTATGTATATGTGTCTATAATAAATGAATGAAACCTTTTTCTAACTTTAGTTGGAAAGTACTACATGGTAAAATCATGTTTCAGAATTGTAGAATCATAGTTATCATAAAGAATTATAATAAAAGCATAGTGAACTAAAGTGAATTTTTGTTATTTTAAAAGATTATGCCCCAATTGACAGGAACATTCCTAAAATTTTGTTCCTGCCTTAGACACCCAAGACAGCCATTATCTCTGTATAGGGGTCATGTAATACATGGAGAGTGGAGATAAAAGCATATTTTATAAAGACCCTAGGCAATGAACAAATAACGGATGGGACTAACACAATACAGAGAAAGGCAGACACATGATTAGAAGTTTTTCTTTAATGATAAGAAAGAAAAAAGAAAGAAAAAAAGGAAGAGAAAACAAACACAGGAGAAACTAATGGCTCTGCAAGTTAAAATAATGGGCAGACAAGGGTTTAAATACAACCACACTGAGACACAGACTGGTCTACCCAGAAGACAGGCTGCCAAATCACTATAGTGTATGCAGTCCAGTGTAGTGAAGAGTGTCCAGAGCTCTGCGTTGGAGAAACCAACCAGCCTTTACACAAGAGGATTGTTCAGCATAGGAGAACAACATTTCAGGACCACAATCAACAGTGTACAGTACCTGCATTTAAAAGATAACGGTCACATATTTGACAACAACAATGTGCACATTTTGGACAGAAAGGACAGATGGTTTGAGACAGTGGGGAAAGAAGCCATCTATATGATGGTGAATATGAAAACTCCTCCCTCGACAGAGATTGAGGCATCAGACGTGACCTGTCTCCCATTTCCCATGCTGCCTTTTCATCCATGCCCAGGAGAATTAAGAACACTTCACACGTCAAACAAGAAGGTCAAATCGAATGTGAGGTCATCACAGATTTCTGTTCTTGGCTGAAAGAAGTGGAAGCCGGTGATGTCTTTTTCTGCTGTAGGCCTCCGTCTCAAAGTTCTACATGTTGTGCATACCGAGATTCATTTCTCATCTCAACACAGTTTCACAAAATAGTTAAGGCACCATATCCTGTCTGTCAGTTCGAACCATCTGGTCATTCTCCATTGACCTGTCTCACCAACGAGGCACTCTAAAGACTATTGTGTGTGAAAAACCCAGGAAATCAGCAGTTATAACAATCATTATGTGCCCAAAATGACTGGAATCATACTTTCTTTTTTTCATATGAACATTACCTTGAGCTGCTGGCTCACATTTGCATGATTGCACTGCTGCCACATGATTTCTGATTAGAAAACTGCATGAATGACTGGGTGTACAAGTGTTCCTAACAAAGTGTTCAGTGAATGTATGAAACTGTATTAACCTGCACTTTAATAAAATTACTAAAATGGCATTCTGTCATCTAAGGAATACAGCGTGACCGAGACCCTATCTCTAAATTTATCCATGCTTTTGTTTTCTCGCCTGGCTACTGTAATGCACTGCTGGCAAGACTACAGCATAATGCATAATGGAGAACACTTTTACAAATGAGGACGCAAGCTCATATTAGATCGGTTTTATCAGTATTCCACCGGCTGTCTGTTTTCTTAAGAATCCACTATAAAATGTTATCACTAGATTTAAAATATTTTACCGCTACAGTACTTCTCCAAATGCCTGATGATTTACGTTCCGGAGATCATCTTGTGCTAGCCTTTTTGAAACTTCAAAAAATTCCATCCTACATTTGTGAACATTCTTCATGCATGTGCTCATTCAATGCAGGTTTTGTCGCTCCCAAATGCTGAGCCAGTGGAAAGAGACTAAAGCTGTGTGACACTGAGAAAATAGAAACATTCACTTTATATCCGCTCACCTCTTCTGCCTCCGAAGGCTCATCTAAATGGTTCACGAGCAAGCCGAGCTTTAGCACACACCTTCCTGAGAGTGGATCGAAACGTGCGTGTATGAAATGCGGTGGTAAGAAGGAAAAACGCTCTCATTATTCTCGTCAGCCGCGCAGCCTGTCAGAAGCTAGTCACCAGCTATTAACCTTAGTGCACGTCAGCAGAATCTCACTCCCTCGTACCGTTTCTATTATCCACATTTGCCTCTCAATTTTCTTCTCTCATTGCAACAGCATGTGCTCATCGTCACAGCTTCTGAATGTCATTCCTGTGGAACCACTGTATTTACTGCAACACCACTGATTCAGCTGAGAGAAGAATTGATCTTTCACAGATTAGCTGAATCAGTTACCACCTAGCAATTTTATCTGGGGAGTGTCCCTAATCCTAATCATCTGAAATCAATGGTAATCAATAAGTAACCTAGACACGAATCAAAATCGGTGTGTTATTGCAAACCCTACATATTGTTACATGCAAAGTGTTCAGAATGTGTGTAAGACCGCATTACGCTTCAGCAGAACATCACTGCCATCTACTGCTGAAGGTGGCACTGTTTTTTGGGGGGTTGTTTTTCATACTTTCCAAAACGTACATTTTTAATCTCTCGCCTCTATAATGTCGGTCTCTTCAACATCCGACTTTCTTTAGGGATCTGAATATTTGCATTTTTAGTATAAAATTGATGCCTTTTTTAATATAAAAGGATCATTATTTTCTAATTATTAGTGGTTTTAAATAGTGGCTAAAAGAGTGGTTTGACAAAATGTCTGCCTGCATCCTGCCTCTAAAACATATGCTTTTACCAAAAAAAAAAAAAAATCCCACAGTGACAGAAAAATAGTCTAATAGCTTAGCTCTTTATTGATGAGAGTTAAACCACATTTTTATTATGTCTGAACAGTATACAAATATTCACACAGCAAATGTGAGGGTGGGGCGATGACATTTATATCAATATGATTCATCCATGTATGTGGGCACTGAACCTGGAAGTTCAGTCTAATATCAGTCAACCAAAAACATGTAGAAATATTAGAACCCAATTTAGCATTCAATGGTCAACCCTCCTTCATAATGCTTAGAAACTACAAACCCTATGCATAAAATTTTAATGGGAAAAAACACTCAGGATCTCCTGTAAACATTGGTTTATAATTTAATTTTGGTAATATTTGTGCTCCTTGTGGAAGAGGAAAATTAAAATCCATTACTTGTTCCGTTTATTTCAGTAAGAGCCATTATCTAATTAGCCTAAAGACTGCTACTGGGTGTATTTTGAAAACATCGCCCTTTCTACGCATATGTAGTCCTGTGCTCAATCCCAAATGGGGAACTGAGATAAGTGCATACTAAGTGCATGGTTCGAAACAAAGGATTCTTGTGTGCCACTTAACAGGACTGTGAAATCTCTGTGTATGGGAAGTAATACAGGATTGCTTTTCTCTCCACTGTCTTATCAATAGGAGACCGTGATAAATAGCTGTTGTAAGTGTGTCCTAATTGCTGAAAGCCGGCCAAAATCTTAGTGGGGTTTGTATAACGGCTGCCAGACATCTACTAATGGCAACCCACTGATTTGCCACAGCCTAATGGTTAGTACGCTTTGAAGAAAAAAAAAACACACAAAAAAAAACATCTGAAATCATTTAATTTAATGTTACTCCATTTAGGTGTGACTGAGTTTGACATGCAAATTTTACTAAATTTTATGAAAAGCTGATTGGGCAAATTATTCCCTATTCAGTGTCAAGCTGCATTGCAGGCTACGTACAGTATATTTACTCTAACCACCAACGCTGATTATGTTACAGTTATCTGTAATTTCATTTAAAAATTCCTCCAGGTCTGTCCTGTTTCGTATGACGCAAGTTAGAATCATTTGGGAACATCTGAACTTTCCCGAGCTTGGAATTAGCTGTTATACCAGAGGAGATGGACATTTTTTTTTGAGTTAGGAAATTGAATTATGAAAGTCCATAACCATATCCAGAAGATTCAGATGAATGACTGCCTTGGTGGTGTAGTGATGCAGAATAAATGATCTTCATTCCAATCTTTAGTTCCAAACTTAATATGAGAAACCTAATAGAACTACTCAATGTTTCAGAAGGCAATTATGCAGGAAGATCTCTATAAGGTTGCTGCTGCAATGGTGATGCAATGGAGCACCAATCCCGGTCCTGTAGTATCTCTGCAGTGCACAATTTTGTGTTTTCCCTGCTCTCAGCACACCTGATTCATCTTATAATCTAAAATTTAAAAGCCCTATAAAAGCCCTTCTGAAGTCTAAATGGGTGCATTAGTGCTCAGAAAACATTTAAATGTGAAGTGGCTGGGTACTGAAGGAACAAGATGGAGAAACATTGCTCAAAAGCTTTGACCTATAACAGAGAGATGCATTGGACTTCCTCGCTAACCTGTGTAAATGTATACATGGTTTTGGACCTTTTAATGAAAGCAGTGTGTGTGTATGCAGGGGATCAAGCATGAGACATTTTCATTCAGAATTTATAATTGTGCAGACGTGTAATAATTTTGTTAGATTTTACATGAATCATGTAAGAAAAGCCAAAACCATAAATCCTGCCCTTCACTGTAACCCTTTATATATTAACATCTGTTCATAC
>JAOVVA010000044.1:10216460-10228342 GCA_028565275.1 Leiocassis micropogon
ATGAGAAACAGTTCACTATGATCATACCTACTTAGCCCTGGTTTCCTCTCATACATAAAACAGTTCAACTAATGTAAGGGCATACACACCATAAACATTTCCCATAGTGATGCCCATTATCGGATGCACTTTGTTAAATAGGTGTATTATTTTTACACAAATTTAACAGGTGATTCAACCCCGCCCCCCCCAACACACACAAGATTGAACAATGTCCGTGCTTCAGGGTACTTAGCTTCTCATACGTGAGACAGTAAAAGTATAAATAACAATAAAATATAAGCCCGTGACAAGGTTTGTCAAAATAACATAGGTTTAGTGCCAGGCTATGTATTACAGTGCGTGAGGATGAGATTCATGATCACAGTGATGGTTAGGCCCTTGAAACAGAGCATTCAGTCCAAGAAATATGCGTTATTAATGGGCGGTTAAAATTTGCATATGCATATATAAAACACAGAATCCTTCTACACATTAACAAATGCATGTTCGGCAGGTTTAACATTAAAATTCTATCCGAACATTGTTTTCATGGGAAAAAAAAAAAATAATAATAATAATAATAATAATAATAAAGAATGCACTGAAGAATAAATAAGCTAAGAAGCATTCCAAATGCATCAAATCATTTTGGCTCCATCGGTTTATTACTTTTAAGCACGCCTCTTCTATGTATCTAAACTTACTGCGAAAAAAAGCAGCCCTTTCCAAATCAGGAAAGCAGTAGTGCAACAACCTTTAGCAGGAGTTTTGGTAGCACTTTATCTGCAGCAGTCATTATGCCCTTATAACGAAGTCAGACTTACAACAGGTTTGTTTTGTTATACGAGTCAGAAGATTTGGTGTAAACCACAGAGCTTCATTTGTACTTGGTTATATATTATTTATATAGCCTTATGACTGTATTATTCAGGCATTATGACTGACTGTCTGTTTGACACTAAGTGCTACCTCTGTCTTACCTTTTTTCCTTACCTTAAAGGTAATTAGTCAAGTACAGGGGCTCTGAGGCATCAGTAAACAGGAAATGATATAGAGCTGAAAGCCCACATTCAACTCTATATCTTCACAATTACGGGCTCTTTTTGCTTTTACCTCCAGAACACTAGAGCCAAACTGATCACTTCTATGATCAAAAACAAACAAAGAAAAAAATCAGTAATGTTTCATCGTGTTTATCATTATTAATCCACCAGCTAAGAAAACAGTTGACATTGTTGAGGTGGATAGGCAAAAGGCACCAGGACTTGACAGTGGCGCACAGATAGTCTTTTCCTATGTATTCTGCTCCTGAACTTTTCCATCTGTGGTAGTGTTAAAACCCGGAACTCAAACAGGATTAACTAGGCTTATGTCATGAATCTACACAAAATAGCCCATAATATTAAAATGAAAATAAATGAATATCAATATAGTTTTCACAATTATTTACAGATAATCCAAATAAAAGTTGTGACTGCACAAATATTCACACTGTTTCTGTAAAATTACTTTTTGGTGTTTAAAGGAGTTTAAAGGAGTTTAGCTGTGTGAAATTATATCATAAATATTAGAGAAGTTTAAATACATCGTGTTCCTGTAAAGTCCCAGATTCATTAAATAAAAACATCATCATAAAGACCAAGGACCTATTCAAACTAAGTCCAGAAAACATTCTCTAAAAGCATCAGTCAAGGTAAATGAAAATGATCTCAGTTTGTTCATCCTGCAATGCAGCATTTAATCTATTATTAAAATAAAATTACAGAATGGGGACAATAGTGTCTCTGCTTGCAGAAGGTCATCCACCAAACGTCAGTGACTGGTTAAGCAGGGCATTAGTCAGAGAATCAATCAAGAGGCCAAGTGTAAATCTGCTAGAGTTGGAGAGATCAACAGCTCAGACGGGTTAAGCTGACACAGGACAACTAACTCCCAGAAGTCTGCTAAAAATGGCTTTATGGAAGAGTGGTGAGCCATAGGAAATCCTCTTTAGAATTTGCCAAGAGTCATGTGGAAAGTCAAAGTTTCTCTTGGCTGATGAGACCAAAACTGAAAAATTTCTAAAATTATACAAATTAAACAGCAGAGAAACTGAAGTTTAAACATTTTTGTTGTCTTGCCACAAAGTGCTATTTTAAAAATTAACAACACAGAGAACACCATCCACACAGTGAAGCATGGTGGTGGCAGCATTATTATAATATAAAATTAAAATTTTGCAATCTATGTAGATTAATTACCCAAACATCATTATGATGGGCCATTTTGTTTTGATTAATAACTTATAATCCCAATTATGTCCATGTCAGTTCTAAGTTATAACACTACAATATGTGGAAAAGTTCAGCCAAGCAAATATTTATGCAAAATACAGCATTTTCAATTGCATCATTAACATTTTGAAATTTGACTAAATTTGTAAGTAGGACTTTTATTGGTTACCAATTACACAAACAAGCTTTTCAAATGAACAGTTGTCTGCTTACATGGCCTTTACTGTAATTTATGGTAAAGACGAAATTTTTCCATAAAGTATGATATTCTTTGAATAACTTGGATTTCTATTACATTGTATGTTGCTTTCATTTTTGTTTGGTGCATTATGATGATCCAACTCTCACGGTCAACCCTAAAACCACAACATAAAATGAAGTTCACAATGCTTCTTTAGTTATTTTTAAATGACAAAAAAAATGACCCTTGATTTTTGACCATTTGTGATATTCGAATGACGACATGCCAGTCCAAGTGGACTATAAAGGCTTCCAACCCAGGATAGCACCTAGACGGAGCTACATTCTGTTTTAATAAAAATAAAATATAAAAAAAGAAAGAAAAATAAAACTAAACATTTTGGCATCTGATTGACAGTCCATTAATTTTTTTTTATTTGTTTTAAGGCTTTTTTATGTCTTCGTCTAACTTTCCTCTCAATTTCTTCATTGCTTTTTGCTCTTTTTGAATAAGCTCTTGATTTTTGAACGCTTTTTCTCAGGGTTGTCGCACGAGTCTGGGGGACTGGAGGACGACAGGAGCTGTTTGGCCTCTTTGCCTGTCTTTCCATCCATGTCTAGAGAGCTTAGGGAAATGTAACGTCCCTCTGGGGGCGTCCCGCCAGCAGGCAACTGGCCCAAGCTGTATGACTTCTCCAGCATGCCGTTATAAGCTGCCACTTTCGTGGCAGAGTGAAAGGTCAAACTCTGGGATTCTGGGATAGCAGAAGAACGGGTGAGGTCAGGAGAGCCCTTGCGGATTGAGGTGGGGTCAGTGGAAGATGAAACTGAGGGTGTTGATGAGAGGGTAGCTTCCAAGGCAGTGGCTTGTGCTTCCTGAGCCAACAAAAGGAACTCATCGCGAGAGATCTTCCGCTGTGGAGTATCTGCTCCTTGAGTGCAGGAACTGGACAACTGCTTCCTTCCCACGGAGGAACTTAGAGAGTCTGAATCTGAACACGTGTCCTGAGAGTCTCTGTAGGCCAGACAAAATAAACCACACTCAGAGTTCCAGTTAGTAAATTTTACATATGGTCCCTAATCCAATCCTTGTACATTACATTGGGAAGGGTACTTGTTTTGTTTTTGCTATAAACTAAAGATGTTTGTGTTGACATCAAAAGATGAATATGACAGATCAGAACATGGCACCTTTGGTGGCACGGCACCCCATTGTTGGATGATTGAAAGTACTGACAGACAATACTAAAGTTAATAACACTTAATCTTTGGTAGCATATATAATGACATCCCACTGACATCACCAAACTGTTCAGTCTCCTCTGCAGAAGATCAAATGTATGCAAAATTGGGTCTGGTGATTGACGTGGCCAGTCTACACACTGTTGGCAGTGTGTTTTAGGTCTTTGGGGCAGTGGTGGCTCAAATGGTTAACGCTCCAGGTTGCTGATCAGATTGTTGGGGTTCAAGCCTCAGCACCACTAAGATGCCACTGTTGCGCCCTTAAGCAAGACATTTAACCACCTGTTGCTCCAGGGGTACTGCCACTGTTCTAATTTATATGTGACAAATAAAGGCTTCTTTCTTTTCTCCTATGCTGTATGATGAAGTCGACTTCTGAAAACATTCTGCTGCTACTGTACCATCCTGAGTTATATCCACAATAAAGATTAGTGAGTTCATTCCAGAGGCAGCCATGCAAGCCCAAGCTATGAAACTACCTCCACCATGCTTGACCATGTTCATAAGCACATCCCTCCTTTCTCCACACTTTGGCCTTTCAATCATCGCCCATTAAGGAGATTAATGTCATGAAATTTGTGGCTCATCTCTGTAGTCTTTGTAAATTTAAATCTGCCATTTTGATTCTCACCGCTGAGGGGTGATTTGCATCTTGTGATATGGTCTCTGTATTTCTGCTGTTTTGAAAAGTGGATTGTGATTTCTTCACCACTGTCCTGTGGAGGTTGTTTATGATGTCAATCATTATTGTTTTAGGTTATTCAAGCTCTCACAAGGTTTCTTTCATCATCTGGTATTTTCCTTGGACAGCCTGTTTTTTTGTTTGTTTTTGTTATTTTATTTTGTCTTTCAGAACATTCCAAATGTTTGTATTAGCTATGCTTAATTCTTGTTCAATTGGCCCAGATCATTCTTCTCTTTTTTCTCAGGTTTAAAATGGCTTGCTTTCCCCCACCGACAGCTCTATGGTCTTTGCGGTAATTTATCCTTTTTAAAAACTAATGCAGACTTCACAGGCAGAACCATGGGCTCAAACCAAGAGTAGAGTTTCAAAGCTATTAATTGTTTAAACCAATCAATCTAACAGGGCAAACCTCAGCAACGAGAACTACGTCTGAGTCACATGATCCAATATTTCAGATCAATTAAAACATACGTAAGGTGCCCTGATCTAAGTTGTTTAACACATCCCAAGAAATAAAAGCTAAAATTCTGTCATCTCATATTCATCTTTTGATCTTAAATCCAAATGTGTATAGTGTATAACAAAAAAAAAAGCCCATTCCAGTTCCAGGAGCCTATAGATACTGTATATACAGTATACACATACAATATACAGTACCGCACAAAAGTTAGGGATCACTTACAATTTCCTTGTTTTTGTTCAGTGATTTATTTTTAAGACAAGGAGGTCAGCCTTTTTGGAATAGTTCTTCCAAGAACAGTATTGTCAAGTGCATTTGCAAAACCCATCAAGCACCAGGATGAAACTGGCTCTCATGAACACCTTCCCAGGAAAGCAAGACCAAAACTTACCTCTGCTGTAGAGTCTCAATTCTAAATCACCAATTAACAGCACCTCAGATTAGAGCCATTATTAAGGCTTTACAGATCATGAGTAGCAGATACATCTCAATATCAACTGTTCAAATGAGATTATTCTATATTTTACAATGTAGAAAATATTACAATGTAGAAAAAAATAAAAATCAGAAATGTCCATGGAGTTAGAAAGTGATCCCAAACTTTTGAGCGGTAGTGTATTTTAATTCTAGTGTAATTCTGTGAAAGTCATTCAAGCTGTTTTTTTTGTAATTCAATTATAATAACCTGGTACACTTATGAAAAATTCCTGAATTTAAATTTTTTGTAAGCAACTAAGAAACAAAAAACCGGGAGAATACCTTTTTGTGTCCGCGCTGAAGAAAATGTGTTCGTCGTCTGGCTCTGGTCTGTAGACACCTGGCGCTGAGGCCATAGACAGCAGATCAGGATCGGCCGAAACAATAGAAGACTGATGGGAAAGGAGACTCCGCCGAGAGCGACACAAACTGCTGTTACGCAGCAGAGGACGAGCCAGTGGAGCTACAGTGTAGGTAGAAAGGCAAAAGCATATTTATACATCTTATATAAAAAAAAAAATTCAAATATATATGTTATGTAGATTAAAAAAATTAGGAAAGTATTTTTCCATTACTTGCTTCAATACTTGCACTTTTTAATAAGTAAAAAGTAATAAAAAATAGTTGACACTATTTCTCTTGTAATCTCTCTTTTACAGTTCCTATAGTCCAAATAAATTTTCCAAAGACAATAAGGACTGTCAGAAATTCTCACAGTTAAATTGTGGGACGATGGGGGGCGTGTCCTCATCCAAATCGTCCACTCCTCCTGCAATGGGGTATGGGGGAAGTGAGACACGTGGCATCACCACCCAGCTGTGTTCGGAGTACAGTGATGCACTTAAGCTTGGCAGACCTGAGTTCTGCACCACGGGGAAGCCGCAGAGTCTCTCAATCTGCTGCCAGCGATGAAGACGCTCACGCAGACATGCTGTCACCTCAGACAGGGCCTTCCTATACCACACACAGAGCCAAACACAATAGGGATCAGAGACACACACAGCCAAACACACACACACACACACACAGAGCCAAACACAATATGGATCAGAGGAACACACAGCAAGAAAAATGCTGACACACAGACACACACAGACACACATAGAGCCAAACACAGTACAGAGGGATCAGACACACACACAGCCAAACACATACACACACACATACACACACACACACACAGAGCCACACAGAGTCACATAGAGTCACATAGAGTCACACAGACACACATAGAGCCAAACACAGTACAGAGGGATCACACACACAAACATACACAGACACACACACACACACAGAGCTAAACACACCTCAGAGGGATTAAAGACACACACAGCTAAGCACACACACACACACACACACACAGTGCCAATATAAAGTTTTTATACCCTTAAGTTTTCCACATTTTATGTTTTACAGCTATCTTAAAATTGACTCAAAATTCTTTTCTCCTAATTTACACATAATACTCCACAATGCCAAAGTTAGTTTTTTGATAATTTATTATAAAATAAAGACAGAAATATCCCGTTTACATAAATATTCAGACTCTTGATTATGACACTTGAAATTGAGCTTCGGTGCGTCCTACTCCTGTCAATGTTGCTCAAACTTGGCTGGAGTTCACATGTGCCTACAGTCAAACCCAGTGGTGGTAGCATAACATGCTGTGTGGATGTTTTTCTGCGACTGGGACTAAAAGATGATTCAGTATAGAGGGAAAACTGATGCAGATAAAATTCTGCTATTCTGAGAGAAAACCTTCTCCAGGGAGACTGGGATGATGGTTTATAGTTCAACAAGACCATGACCCAAGAAAGCACAGGAAAAGCTTCAGAACAATTCTGTGAAAGTCCTGGAGTGGCCCAGCCGTGCCCAGAGTCCGGACCTGAACCCAATAGAGCATCTTTGCAGAGACCTGAAAATGGCTGTGCACTGACCCTGCCCAGATTCTGCCAAGAAGAATGAAAGAAAATTCCAAAAAAAAAAAAAAGTGTATCATGCTTGTAGCATCATTCACAAGCAGACGTTATTCTGTCAATCCTTCTAATGGTGCTTTGTCTAAGTACTAAGTGACAGGTCTGAATACTTATGTAAATAGAACATTTATGTCTTTATTTTGATTTTAATAAATTAACAAAACATATATACAGTGTGTGTGTATAAATATACTTACTACTTATAGATATAATGACAGACACAATGTGATTTGCACTTACTTGGCTTCAAGTATTTTGTGGTCAACCTCATCCAGTGATGAACTGTGCGCAACATGGAGCGTTCCAAACACAGAGCCTCTCTTCTTTTTAATCTTCTCTGCCTGACAAAAATAATCACACACACATACACACTTGACTTTTGTGTCAGAATTAATTCTCCAATTAATCAAACTCAAATTTCATACAGTACACTCTAAAACATTATTAAATAAGAGTAATAAATGTCAGGAACAGTAATTACAAAGCAAAAGAATAGTAATATGTGGAAAATAGACAATAACGAATAAGAAAAAAGAAGGTTTTTAATACAGAAATTGCAAAAGTATTCTTTTGAGTCTGAGGCTCACAGTAGTGTGTGCTAATTGCTTTGTCTAATTGCTTAGTGACTCATTCCAAATGTAAATGACAAAAGGCAAAAAAAAACAAACTATCTAATTAAAAAGTAATTTACCCACATCATTAAATAGCCAAATTAGTATGTGGAAAAAAATCTGTTTCATTTGCTTGCCGTTTGTGTTGGATCCATATATTTCCAGATAAATAATGGAATGGGTTGAAATCAAAGAAAAAAGAAAGTGTTTGATGCATTAAATAACAACGTGATTTGGTTTGACCCGGTTTGGTACCTACTGTATAAGAGTTCTCTATGAACTTTATTAACATTTTCTCTGTAAAATTTTAAAACATGAAAGGAATCAACTACAGAAAAATAATTAAAGTGCATATTTGTGGTTTGTTTATTTATTCTTTTTTAATTAAGAAATCTAGGATTTTAAGCCCAAAACCTAGAAATCAGCTCTATGTGTTTACATAAAACACTACTATAGTACACATTCTACTTTATAATTACAAAGATTAAACTGATTTGTAAAGCACTGTTTTTAAAGCTGTTTAAAAGAACATCAAAGCCTTTTGAGTCTCTTTTGAAATCACATCCCACGCACCTCTTCCTTGGCAACGGTCAGCTGTAGCTCGGCATTCTGTTTTTTGATGTTGTAGTATTGAACCTCCACCTCATGTGTGAGCTGCAGCCACATCTGTAAGGCCTCGGGAACTGACCGCTCTGACTGCAACTCTTTCTCTGCTCGCTTTAAAGCCACACGTACCTATACACACACACACACACACACACACACACACACACACACACACACACACGCAATTACAATCTCATACAAAACTACATCAGTGTCTTAGCCAATGTTTCACAAAAACTCAATATTAAACTGTCTGAAGCTGTATCAGATGACAGCATCTGTTTTAAATCAGAAAACATTCACCTTCTCCCTTATAGAGATAAATTATTCAAGAGATAAAAAAAGAAATAAAGATATTGCTATAGACGTAAAGATATAGAGGTAAAAAAGAAATAAAGATAATACAAAGGTATTTGAATAACAAATATAATAATTATTATAATACTTTGATATTTCATGATATAATAAATTGTAATAAAATATTTGCCACATACACAACCATACACAGTGTGACATGCAGTGAAATGCTTATACGAATGTCAGCAACTTAAAATGGAAAGATGGGGTAGAATAGAAAGATTTCACTTTAATAAAAGGAAAAGTGCGCTAGAAAAATACACTTAAATTAAATATAGAATTTCCAATAATAAATCATATAAAAATAAAAATTTCAAATTCAAAAACTTAGGATGAAATCGACAAAATTACAAATTTACAAAAGTTACAATAAAAATACATTTCTCTCTCGCTCTCTGTACACACAAATACACACACAAACATCCACACACATATACAGTTGTGCTTAAATATTGCTTAGCCTGAAAGAAATTGTTAAACATTTCTATGTATTTGGAAAATATGACTGATAATACAAAAGAAGGATAGTGGTAACGTAAAGTCATTAATTATCACATAGTTGACTGAGTCCTTTTTTAAAAATTAATGATAACAAAAATTACAGAAACAACCCTGATTAAAAGTTCACATATCCTTGAATGTTCACCTACATTATAAACACACAGGTTGAGACACACAGGTTTAAATTGTCTATTAAAGAAAGGTTAGCACACCTGCGACTCAATGTAATTGTAATTATTGTCTGTGCATAAATAGTCCATGAGTTTCTCAGCTCTTGAGGTGATCCACTGATTTGGCCAGATACCAAACCATGGGGAAGGCTAAAGAACTGCCAATGGACCTGCATAATAAGGTTGAACTTTATAAAGCAGGAAAAGGTTATAAAAAGATATCTTAAAACTTGCCAGTCAGTACTGTTGAAGCTCTGATAAAGAGGTGGAAAATAAGAGGTTCTGTTGATACTAATTGTATTTGGATTTCACCCACTACTGCTGGAAGAATTGTTCGGGATGCAAACAAAAAAACCACAAACAACTTTGTAAGAAATACGGGCTGCTCTGGAAAAAAAGTGGTGTTGTTGTTTCAGGGAGCACAATAAGAAGGTCGCTGAACACCTTCATGGTCGAGTTGCCAGGAGAAAGCCATTACTGCGCACATGCCACAAAAAGTTCCACTTGCAGTACGGCAGACAGCACATAGACAAGCCTCACAGCTTCTGGAACATTAGGAGTTAGGAGGGATTTTGCCAAGAAGAATGGGCAGCTATGCCATCTACTGGAAATAAAATTAAGTTTCTTTGCCTTCTCACTTATGTTTTCCTTATAAAATACTTGACATTTTGCGACTTCTCCCAAGGTAGGCAAACTTTTGAGCACAACTGTATATGGATCTGTGATCTGGATACATTTAGTCGTCTAACCTAATCACAGACATTATGGTGGACAGAAATCTGTTTTCAATTTCACCTGGATTCAAAGCCAAGAAAAAGAGAGCTGGTAGACTGTGGCATTTCTGTGGGGAAAAAAATTGGAATGGAAGTTCTATGCAAGAGACAGTTTTAGAATACAGTATAGGGTTGGTCTTTATCTTAGATGTTATTGTTTTAAATGTTATTCTCTGAAGTAGTAAGCTAGCTGGAAGTTATTTTCTGAGAGACACTAAGGACATCTGCTAAACGGTTTAAATGTAAAAGTAAATAATATGCCCAAGAGAATTCAAGGCTGTATCACAAACTGCATAATGCGCACTTATTAGTATGCTTAAATGGTGTACTGCTAAATTATTTAACACAGTAGTTTGCAGCTTGCGATGCAGTTCAGGTCGTTTTAATGGTGAAGAGCTTATGATTTGCTTAACCATGTTTACCTGAGGAAAATCTAAATTTGGGATTTTTAGTGGCTCATATATAAACAGAAACTTTAAGAATTTAAAGAGGCTTTAAGAATTTGTAGCTTTTGATAAATATTTTATCTAGCCTACTAGATTTTATTGTGCTGCCTGTTTTATCTTAATACCACTGTTTTCTTAATTGGCCAGCAGAGGGCTCTCACTCCTTCCCTTTTCTGACCACCAGCTAGACATAAGTCACTTTCATGCCAAGATTTAGCTATAAAGGCATTGAGAAAACCCACTGGACATTCCACCTTTGCTCACCTTCGGTAATTCACACTGAACCCACCAGGTTAAGCCATCTCAGTGTGTGCTTGCTGGACTCAGAAGAGGCGTGACAACAGACAGATCACTGACAACAATGAGAAGGCCTACCTGGAGGAGATTAAAGGAACAACATCCTCCTGAATGTCCAGCCCCAAATCATCAATGGAACTCCAGTGGGGGGGAGTGGACAACTTCCGGTAGCTCAGTGCTCACATCACGCAAAACCTATCATGGTCCTGTCAACACCGTGGGGAAAAAGGCCCGGCAATGTCTCTACCACCTTAGATGCCTGACTTTGGACTGCCTCCCAAGGTGCATAGGAATGCATATCCTGATGGAAAAACCTGGTTTGGGAACGGCACCACTCAAGCCAGGCGAGCTCTACAGAGGGTGGTGCGATCAGCTTGAGCACATCATCTGCACCGAGCTCCCTGACCTGCACTAAATCTACAGCAAGTGATGCTGGTCCAAGGCCAGGAAGATAGTGAAGAACGTCAGCCAGGCCAAGAAACGGACTGTTCTCTTTGTTGAGGTCAGGGAAGCACTTCTGCTGACTGAGGAGCCAGAGCAGGGATATTCCAGGATATTCAGACCCTCAACCAGACACCATAAAGGACTGTCCTGATCTTTTTTTTTTTCACACAATAAACACACACACACATTCCTGCTAACACATCAGGAAATATTATGATGTAGCACGTTTCTTGCACGCTGTACATTTCTTGTGCTCATTTGCACATAAAATGAGGACTAACTTGCACTTTGGGATATGAACCACACTGCTGCTGTCACATATATCATCTTATAGTGTTTCAATCATACTGCTGCAGTCATACCCATAAACCATATTTTTACATTCCTATACTTTTATATTTT
>JAOVVA010000044.1:10229123-10257184 GCA_028565275.1 Leiocassis micropogon
ATTCAATGCTTAAGTTTTAATTTTATTGCAAATTCTATTTTCAGTTTAATTGTATTCTTTAGCACAATATTTTCATTTCATTGTGGGGGAAATATTTCTATTTTTATGTCACAGGAAGTCATAGAAGCATTTCACTACATATCATACTATGTATGGTTTTATATGTGACACAAAAGAAAATGAAATTTGAGGTGTAACACAATGTTGTTGTCGTCTAGTGTACCATATAACACATGCGTCAAAAATACCTTGCATGCTATTGCTTTCCAAACAATAATAGAGGGTGAACTGTGTCACACTTACTGCAATAAAGGAGTAAAATATCTCATAATAGTTGTTAGGCTACATGTTGAAAGACAAAACATAATTCAAACGTTGGACAGATGTTAAAAGCGTGTAATGCTATATGGTAACCTTTAGTATGTATTGCAAGTCCTCAGCTGTCACTCCTACCTGCACCAGTTCTTCTTCGGCGTATTTCAGACGACTGAGTTCACACTCAGCTCCCTCGCGGAGCTCTCGCAGCCGGTAGGCTTCCCTCTTTGCACCATGGATCTCATCTCGCATCTTCTGCTCCAGGTTCTGCTTCTCGACCGCCACCGTGCGATTCTCCTCTTGTGCCTTCTCCAATCTGCAACAGAACAGAGCTAAAAGTGTCTAACTTAGTTTACCAAATTCTGTGCATTTTGTAAGATGTTTATTTTTGCATTTTGAATGCCACACTACCTAGATTTCGATTACCCTAGGTCATGCTAATGTTCTGTCTAATAAATGAAAAACTCCCCATAATCAAAATGTCCCCAATCTTAGTAAGAACGAATGAAAATGGAATAAACTGAAAATGGAATAATGTTGTATCATTTATGAAATAAAACAATGATTTTCTTAGTTGTGACATAGATAAACAGTCAGACAGCCTGACAGACAGACAGCCTTTAAGTCCTGACTGTATAGGATTCGTCTGTATACCTGCTCTGCAGCTCCATCAAGCTTTGCTCAGCACTCTGCAGGCTCTCCAGGTCTTTCATCATGCGGGAGATGTGGATTTTTGAGGACTTGTTCTGCACATAGGCGAACCAGCAGCCTCCTACCCCAATGATGATGGACACCATGAGGACGAAGTCTTTCAACCAGTTATGCTGTGGCCCTGCAGGACAGATGAGTGTAAACAAGTAATGTTTGTCTATCTTGTCATTAGGGAGGGTTTATGATTTGACATGTTTACAGTATATGTGTATAAACAGGGTGGCACAGGGGTTAGTGGTTAGCACTGTCGCCTTGCACTTCCAGGGGCCATGTTCGATTCCCGCCTCTGTGTGCTGAGTTTGCAGGTTCTCCCTGTGCTCGGTGGGTTTCCTCTGGGTACTATGGTTTCCTCCCACAGTCCAAAGACATGCAGGGTTTCTTAGGTTTACTAACTGGTTTATTATTAGGTTCATTAATTGGCATTATGTGTGTCCGTATTGTGTGAATGAATCCGTAAGAGACAATGGTTGGGAAAGTTTTGGGAATTCAAGGTAATTTTTTAGGTATTTTTAAAACCAGACGGTAACAAGCAGAAATGCATTTTAATCAACACTTTGTTTTGAGTTAACGCCCCATCATGCTTCACGGTTAACCCCATAAGACCCCTAAATAATCACACAGGTTCAGTTAAGGTGATACACACACACTAATCAGCCACTTACGTAATGGTGGTCCAAACAGCACAGCATCCAGCGCCTTCAAATTTAATTTCTGTTTATGTCGTTGATCTAATATTTTTAGTTGTGACGACATGAACGAAGGTTCATTAGCCGCTATTCTGGAGATAGAAGAGAGAGATAACAGGAGAGAGACACAGAGCGAGTGAGAGTGTAATATGTAAAACGAATACATTTTTGCTAAATTAAAATTCTTTTTTAAACAATATTATTATACATAGTGATAATATACATCTGAAAGGTGATTTATTTTTAAGACATTTGATTGAAGATATAATACATATGGGAAGGATTTTATTAAGGTATCGAGTGTTATCCATTTAAATATTTCAGGACCGGTTTTTGAACATATCAATTAAGGAAGGAGAACATCTACTATATGTACCTATTTAAACAAAATGTATAAAATGGCTGAAGTGCACAGCCTATAGCAGAGAGCAGAGAGAGGGAGAGAGAGTTGTGTCATCCTTTCATGAGTCAGCAAGTGCTGGCAGAGGGATGAAACCCAATCTTTAAATCCTGCTTTAACTCCTTTCCTCTCAGGCCCCCTCTTCCTGCACCTGCACATAGCAACCAGAAGAGGGCAGTGGCACACTAATCTCTCCAACATTCCTCCTATATCACAGTCTCATTTGATGGTGACTTTTTTTGGAATACAAATTACGATTCGGGGTGCTTAAAATATCTTTTCCCTAGTTCATTCGGAAGCTATGTTAAAGGGACATGTGACTCTGGGTCTCTGTGTCTCTATGTGTGTTTTGGGCTGTGTGAGAGTCTGTGTGTTTACCGAGGTAATGTATTTCCATTAACTTTGAACTCTCTGAAGTTTGTTTCGTATTGGGGAAGCTCAACAGATTCTTTCAGCCACTGGACTGCATCGTCCATCGTCCAGTTATGAACTGAGGAAAAAAAAACAGGAAAATAAAGTTAGTGTGAAACATTCAAATCTGAATGTCCTGAATATAATACTAAATAACTTTTTTTTAAATCCTATAGTCTAAACCGTATAACAATAATACACTAATCAGACAAAAAACTTTTTTTTTGCAGTTTCCCTTTGTGCTACCAAAATAGTTCTAAGCAATCAATGCATGGACTCCAAAAAGACCTCTGAACGCATGCAGCACATCCTTTAAATTCTATAAGCTGTAGTAGTCCTCCATGGATCAGATGTGCTTGTGCGGAAAGTCGACACCTTAAACCCTTTGTCATGTACCTTAAACCACCCCAGAACAACTTCTGCAGTGTGGCAGTGTACATTATACTGCTGAAGGAGTGTACTTGGTCTGTCACGATGTATAGGTAGGTGATACAAGTCAAAAGTTTTCCACAAGGACCCATCCAATGTTTCCAAGCAGAACGTCACACTATCTATGGTGGTTTGCTTTTTTTCCTCCACAGTGCATCCGGTTGGCATGTCTTCCCGTGGTGCGCCACACTGCTCATATAAATGAAAATGTGATTCATCAGACCTTCTTCCATTGTCCAGTTCTGATGCTTATATGCCCGTTATAGGCACTTTTGGTGGAGGATACGGGTCAATCTGATCAGTCTACAGCTATGCAGCCCCATAAATCTATGATGCGCGATATGTTCTGACATCTTTCTGTCATACCTTTCTGTCTGTGTGATTCTGTGAAATCAGACAGCCTAGCCTTTGCTCCTCATGCATTTCAGAGAGTCCTGGACGCTCATATCTCTGGTTTGCTCTTTAAATACAATGTTGGGATGTGCAAACTGGGAACATCCCATAAGACTTGTAGTTTTGGCCTAGTCATCTAGCCACCACAATTCAGCCCTGGTCAAAGTCATGCAGATCTTTATATCATTTATAACCCAAATCAGAGGCCCTCAGTTTGAGCATCGGTGTTAATTTATACTTTTTAAATTAATTTTTCTTTTCCACATGCAGTAAGACTTTTAGGCTGTCCTGTATATCCAGTTCCTTGACAGCTTACATTGTAATGAGATACTCAATGCATTGATATCACCTTCCAGTGGTTTTAATCGCATGGCTATTGGCGTACATCATACTGTACAGTACGCGTTGGTTACAATCACAAATATTGTCATGTCTGAAGTCGGACTTGACTGTGACCACAAGCAAACAGGGAAGAGAGAGAACATGAAACAGCATGAGCTTGTAACCAAAACAGGACATGATAATCACGGCTAATCAGTGTTGTAGAGTTTTTTTTTTTTTTTTATCATATCCCAGTTGAAACCTTTGTGACTTACAGTGAGAGATGTTGGTAAGATGTTTGTATTTCCAACTCTGTTATCTTGCATTAGCGTGAGTCACCTGAGCACTAATGTGCACAATAAAGTTATTGTATACTTCAAGTAATCACAAATACTTCTGACACCAAACATTAAGGCTAAATTTCTAAATTGGACATCCTGGAACCTTAATGTTGTCCTGTATTTAAAATCATGGGACATATTTCACGAAAAAACACTTCATTACAGAATGGGCTTATTCTACAACAAAATAATACAGCATAACAATTCTTTATCTCTGTCTCTATACCATCATACCATTATATCATCCCACATACGAGCAAGCACTCGAGGAAAAAAAAAAATCTTTGTTTCTTCTCTTACTCAGGCGCAGTGGGATGACCCAGTATCTATTAGGTTGAATACAATAATGTGGGCCACGATTCAGGAAAATGCCATTTCATATGATTCACACTTGTGTAGGTTCCACACGCTTCAGCTGTTTATGATGGACTGAGGTTTTGCTCATACCATGGTGTTTTCTTTAAATATCGGTCAGTTACCATGTCCCTCGCAACATTAAAGCCTTATTAAATTGTTGGTGTATGCCCTTGCGTCAATCTCTTCTTTTTGAACAGAATCCATGTAAGTCTTTTTGTCTCACCTTCAGATAACTTCCATCCTTTCCACAGCTCCTCTACAGTAATGTGCTGGTCCTCCCTATGCAGGTTGCTGTGCTTATTTGTTTGCTGCTGTTTCATGTCCTCGATAATAAACTGGAAAAAAAAAAAGCACAAGACACACTTTCATCACGCAAATGTTCACAAGATTGCCTCCAGGATAAGACAGACATCCATGCATAATAATATATCATAATATTTTTTCAAACTGATTGAAATCATTCTAATTAGAGATACTATACTTAAATGGACGCTACTTCCATAAGGGGTGCATGTGCATGCTTAAACAGTTTACACAGAAGGTAATTTTTTTTTTTTTTGGCATGTGCAATTTGGTTCTGACCTTCTGCGTTTTGATTGGTCACAGGAATTCAGTCAACTACTCAGTTTACTAAATATGAAATATGAGCAAATCAGTGTCCTTTTTCTCAGACAGAGAAGCAGCTGATCAAAGTCCACAGTTTACTGATCAGGAACGTAAGCAGAATTTCCATCCCGGAAAACTCATCAGTCCCCTAATGTTACCCCCCTGTGGGGCAAACATGCGCAGAAACAATTACAATCAAGTGTCTACATGGGTTAATATTTACCTATTGAAGGTTTACCTTATCAATCCCTCTTATTACTGAGGTGGGTACATTATGTAGTTTTATTTTGAACAGGCTATAATTTCTATTCTTAGTGGGATATTAGGGCCCATGTCAATGCATATACCTCAGGAAGCTCGCGTATAAATCCAGAGTACAGGATCTAGTCTTCACGCAATTGAATAAGAACTAGCTTTACTAGAACGTGACAAAAATGATCACTTTACATTTGATTCCTAATAGCAGGATTTTCCATCGATTGAAATGTACACCACAGAGTGCCTGCATTAGCGAGAGCCTAATCATTAGCTAGCTTCGCATTACACAATTGCATATTGGTGTGTTCACAGTTGACATGTTTGGTTCGGTTAAAAACGATCTCTGATACGGTTGCAAGCGCTGCCATCCGATCCTCGGTGTGCACTGAGTAAACGAACCGGCGAGTTGAAAAGGTGAGTCTCGATCCGCTTCCAACTGAACTTGGTGTGGTTCAATTGAGATGAGAATCGAATACGTAGCAAAGCGAACACCTGCTTTGCTAGCATTTCAAGTTTCGAAAGCTGCCCAGATTATGAAAAGAAAAAGAAAAAAAAGAAAATAAACATCACTAACAAATTTAACACTGTCAAATTAAATGTAAAATTTTGTATCTAATGACATTTAATGCAGGACCGCACTTAATGTCACAGCAGGACTGCCTGAAACATACGTTCACAAACGAATGGTTTGATGAAATGTCATGTTTTTTTAGTGCTCTCGTTATTGAACACAGCCCTTATTGTATGTACTACCATACGCATTACAGGCAGGCAGATGTACAGTAGTAGCAAGGAAAGGCTATGAAAAGACTAAAGATTGCTGCTTACCTTTTATTTTTTATTTTAGAAATTGTTTTGGTCTGAAAAAATTATTTGTCTACGGTACCTGGACGTGTGTTGCCTTTAATGTATAAAGATACGACTATATATAATCCTCATGACTTCTACTGTGTCTTTTGGTCTAATGTTGAAAATGTCAGCCTGAACGCTAAACAAACCAGGACTTTATACTAGTGAAAGGACACTAATGTATCATTTTATTCTACGGTCGGAACCAAAAGAACTGAACTGTGTGTGTCCACACGCTAGTTTTTCATAGGGAGTTTGTGGATGCAAGAAATTATCCTAGTAAGAGTAAGTCTGGACCAGAAAGATTAATTTCGATATTGTTCTTTTTATTTTAGATCCAAGATGGCTTCGAAACTAACAATAGAAGACTAAATAGAACCAGACATTACGCCACTTCACTTTTTTTTTGTGTCATTTGAAGTATTTTGAAGGTTATCAAAATCAGCCAAGAACGATCATCACACATTAGATGGAAATCGTCTCTGTATGTATCAATGAGTTCTGATCTATTAAGAAACGTTTAAAGGTTTTGTATTTACTGCATTCACAAAACTCAGAAACTGTCATTTTGAACATTTGCTGTATTGATACTTAATATAAATGCATGTGTATTAAGAAAGTATGGATCCAGTCTTTTAGGCCTCAGTGGATTTCCCTTCCTAATTGACTTGACAGTAAATATTCTGTCCTAGCATTTATGGAAAGAAATTTCTTAAATATAAAGACACTCTCAGAAGCATCTTTTTGTTGTCCTCTGCTGAAGCCAAACTGAAACCAGGTACTGACTTTTAAACGGCAATCCACAAAGCAGACTTGTCCCTGGAGGCTTTGTGGAACGTATTGTCATCCGAGCATCCTAGCGAGATCAGTGTGTGCTGACGCTTTTTATAAGACACAGTGAAAGAAATGATCGTCCAAACGTTAACCAGGTACTTTGCCGGAATTAAAAGACAAGACATTGTATTATAACTTTTTACGTTATAATAGTAACCCTAGCTAGCGAATGGCTCGTACTGCCTGCTTTTTGGTGTGTTAACAATGCAAACCACTGAAGAAGTGAAGACACTTCTATCTAATTTATATGGAGATTGCTTATCCTGGGCAAATCAGACGAAATCATTACATACCTTGTTTAGTGTGCTAACAGGTGCACTTTTGGAAATCTTATCCCACCCAAACAGTACTTTCAAATCTAATCAATATTAAAATGTTGTTATAGGGGAAGAGTATCAGATTTGCTGATCGGCAACGCTATGATAAGTTACACAGCATTATTCGCACTCATACACTGTGTTACAGGTTTCATTGGTTAATAGTTTTTTAGTAGTTCACGAATTGAATTCTGAACAGATATCATATGTAATATGATAATATTAATCATTCTTTATTCACATCACATTACATCCGATCCAGAACTCAGCATCTCATTAACACAACCCACGTTTCAGCCCAAGCCCAATATAAAACCATGACATCTAATGGGTATCAATAATCAATAATCATAACCTGTCAAAAGCTATCAGGAACACATCTACACACGCACACAACACACAATGAGGCGTCTGTCGTGTATAGATCGAATACGACTTGTGGATTCTCAAAGGCTCCTTCTTTCTGTCATGTTAATGGACGTATACTGGGAACAGCTCCTCTTTGTGTGCGTGTAAATAAGCATGTGTGAGCTACCAGTTATGTGTCTGTATCAGCTGACGTCTGTCTCGGTCTGTCTCTGCCTCTTGTATTTTACAAACATTATTTTCTCTTTAGCGCTCTGGTTGTCATGTTGCGTTTAAGTGATAAGATATGGCATTTATTATCATTTCAAACATTAATGGATTGAAGACAAAAGTTTGTTTTAGTAGCACCACGCCACTATCTGCATCTGTATTTGTTATGCGCTTCAAATATTGATTTCTTTATTTGTATTTAGATTAAACACTCAGTTGGCATGGTCTAGACCGGCGTTTTCAATAATGTAGATTCTGGCTCTAATGTGACCCGAATAATGAAGATAATAATCAGGGGTGAAAGTTGGTTTAAATTCTTGCAAATTCTAAAGAATAGCCTCAAAAAAAAAAAAAAGAAAAAAAAAAGAACCCTAACACTCAAATAGTGTACAATGGAAAGGTGGTGTGCTAAGTACAGTGTAGAATCCCTTGTTTCCCCCTATTAGTGCCCTTGATCAGGGGTTAGAAAGGGATTTGGGACTCAGGCTTGTGTTAGATAGCTTTGTAGCTAGTGATGGAAAGTGTGGATCATTTTACTGACTCATTTCTTTAAATCTCATTCATCAAAATAAATGAACCTTTTTTTGAGTCATTTAGTTAATTCGTTCTTTTGATCAGAAATAAAATAAAATGTTACATTTTCAATAAACAGACAACACGTCTACATACACAAATTTTGGCTATAGTTCCAGTAATGAAAATATTACAATGCAGCTAAGAACATACAGTATTATGATAAATGAGGTCAGGGGTAGCTCAGTGGTTAAGTCATTGGACTACGATTCGGAAGGTCCCCGGTTCAAATCCCACAACCACCAAGTTGTCCCTGTTGGGCCCTTGAGCAAGGCCCTCAACTGCTCAGGTGTATAATGAGATAAAAAGTCACTTTGGATAAGAGCTGCCAATCGCCTAAATAAAAACAGAATGAGCAGCTCATATCTTCTGGTCCGAATCGGTCATTCTTTTGTCATGTGACTCTCATAGACACTTTGCAGTGCAATAGTTTCAAAAGAACGGATGACTAAGACTAGAAGACTCATGAGAAGAACCACTCAATTCTGTTTCCAGTGTACTGCACTGCATAGCGTCTATGAGAGTCACGTGACAAAAGAATGAACGGTTCGGACAAAAAGTCTCAAGAGGTAGCTACTCATTTCTGTTTCCTGTACATAACCTATGGAGGTCTTGCAATGCTTTGCGCATGCGCGCCCAGTAGAAAATTAACTTGTTCTTTTGAGTCGCGTTAAAAGCTCGTTCAAAAAGAACGAATCGTTCATGAACGACCCATCACTATTTGTAGCTTGCCTTAGACATGAACAAAACAACACAACACAGGCGATTCAGAACGCCTTAGAAGCAGTTATTAAGGAGACAAAGTGTTGTTTAAGATGGCATAACATTATCAGATGTTTTCTTGCTCAAAGTGCTTCTGTGTTTGGCCTTGACTGTGGGTTTTGGCAAGCAGCTGCTTTCCCCTCTTTCTAGCAGTACCAGATCATAATGGCTTACCATCACCCAAGAAAATAAGTGTTTTCAAACAACAAAATCTTTCCCAAATCAGAAGGCTGTTACAGTATGCATGACAACAATAACCACCTAATAATTTCTTATGATATTGATGATATTCCTTAGTTGGTTATAATTCCACAAAGATTATAAAAGTCACCATAACAGTTTATTATCTATCTACTGCTAGAGCACCAGGGACGGCTGAACCGCTTCCTTTAATTAGCACTTGATTATAATACTTTGCAACGGTTTTCTTTTAATAACAATGGCGAACAATCATTCAGGAATGGTAAAAAAAACATACTGGTACAATGAACATACTAATATAATACTACGATGATTAAAGTTAATTAATAGTTCTTACGCAAATTAAAACATTACACAATGCCTGGACAAAACAAGTTGCTCTTTGAAAAGGGTCAAATTAGTGGCCTGGATTAAGCAAGGAAAACATTCAATATTTTGAAACTGGTTTAAGAAATGTCCAATGCATTATTAAATCCTGGAATGATAGTGCTGAACTATCAACTTTATGGAACAAATTTGGTCATAAAACAATCATTAATGAACTTTATGGAAGTTGCAAAAAGGACATTAGGAATTACATATGCTTATATATAATAATATATCAAGATCAAGATCATTTCCACACTGTGATGAGAACTTAGAGAATTAGGACTAAACACTGAGTGGCCACTGTATTAATCAGAAAAAGACTTCAATTTGCTAGGGAGGAGAAAGATTGGACTTTATGAGCCCAGACTGACCCTATATTAGAGTGATGTGTGTGTCAGGGTAAAAAGGGAAGCACGTGAAGTGATGTACCCATCATACATAGTGGCCGCTGTACAAGCCTATGGAGACAGTGTTATGATCTGGGGTTGCTTCAGTTTTTCAGGTCTAGACTCTGCAACATTATGTGGCAATAAAATTAATCTGAAGACCTGAATACTGTACACTTAATGTCTAGGTTATGTCATTAATATTTATTTTCTTCACTGATAGTACAGGCATATTCCAGAGCATATGAGACATTATTTCGTACATCATAATCAAAAGTAAAGGCAGTCGAACAAATTCCTAGAGTGCATGCCTTTCTTTCTTTTTTCTTTGCAAGAAAATATGCCCTTATAATTGTCTCTAAAAGTAAAATCAGAAATGCAGGCACACCACCACTGCATTTTTTATGTCCAGTGGCTGAACTCACTAGACTAGTTTAGAGCCTCTTGAAGTTTTTTTTAGATGAAATTAGGATAAGAATTTGGCTGAAATTTGGCAACCTGGTTAAACGTTCAAGTTCTTAAATACAAGTCAAAACCTAATGCTCATGCGGTTTCTTCCAGTAGGGCCCCATTCCTGACTTGCACACTAATTTTACCATGAAGTCATCTGGTAAGCTTATGAAAAACACATTCATTCTCCTATTCATATCTTTACTTGTATTTGTTTAGAAAACATTATAAGTTTAATAAGACTAGCTGACTTATCTGACTAGTCTGTGTCCACGAAAAACAAAATATTAAGCTGATTATTATACAAGTTGCTCATATTTTTCTATATTAATAACCCAATCTTAATTAGCTCAGTCAACTGTGGAACATTCTCTGGTGTTTTCAGTTAATAATAAAATATATACATTATGTATTTGACTTTTCCCACCCAGACTAACTAGCTGTTGTTAGTGTTTATGTGTGATTTTCTAATAAAAGGAGAGGACTTTTAAGGGTATTCATGTTTCCTTGGAACGCTGACACACACATACACATGCACACACTGGAATTTGCTGTGGTATGAAAGATGACACCGTGTCCCACTGGCTGCGGAAGAGGGAAATGCTTCAATCTCCCATGAGGACACTTCTTAAAAGTCCGTTCCAGTACAGACGATCACTGCTAGAACCTTCTATATATGTGGAATGCGCGCACACACACACACACACACACACACACACACACACACGGAGCACTACACAGGCTTCTAGCTTAGTATTTCTAACGCATATCAACAAAAGGAATTTTCACCATGCTCTCTCTCTCTCACAACACAAACACACACACAAAACATGGGTATAGGTGACCAAAAGTCTAGCACCTGCCATGCCCAGAGACCATCCATAGCAACACTGATGCAAAACTAATCTCAAAAATCCACAAGCACACACACACACACACACACACACAATATTGCATGACACGCACAGTCAAGCTAATAGCGAACTGTCGGGTGGGGCAGCGATTAAGACCTTGTCAAAGAGAAAAATCCAACAACACGAAACCACAGATCTTTTGTTGAGCGTTCGTCATTTCTACTTGGCCTGATGACATCACGCAACCTGTAGTGCAGCATGAAAAACCCAAGAACCCCACCTGTTGAACCAGATTATGGTACATGTAGTGTGAAGATTTGTATTGTCGAGTACTAAAACTCCCGTGTTAGTGCTTAGTTCAGAAGCTTAACATGTTTGTCTGTAGCATTCCTGAGTAATTACACTCACGCAAAGCCTTGAGTTTAGGTCGGAATGAGCCTGTTTTTTTACTGATATTCCTGCACACAGCAGCTTGCACTTGTGTCTGGTCTGCAAGTGGAACCTTAGTTCTGTATCATCTTGCTTAATGGCTCTAAGCTTTAAAAAGATCAAAAGTGTTTCATAAATAAATGAATGAATGAATGTGTTTTGCTTTACAGTAGATATTAAACTCTGAACCAGTCCTAGTATGTTACAGACTAGGGCTTTAAGCAATGATGTGAAGCCAGAGCTGAGCCCAGGAGAAAAACCTGGAGGATGTAACCTTTCCCCTTTAACCCATAACTGCATAACTTTGGTTGACCTCTGACCCTCTTCATGTACGCTGTTAAATAAGGTACCCAAGTCAAACTGGGACTTTTGATCTTTATTTCTCTAATCTTCTGCTACATTAAAACACTTATCCCAGTGTGTCTCTAGTGCTTGGATACCATCAAAAAAGAAAGATTTCCCAGTAAAATAGAGCCAGGGTTCGGGCTGCCTGCTTCATGTCTGAAATGCTGGCCTCCCAGGAACTCCTGGCAGGAGTGTAAAGCGGATGTGGAAATAACTCCCAGCCAAGTTCCTGTAATGTGGAAATAACTCCCATATAATATGTTCATATTATATTAGTATGTCCCTTGCTTGTGAATAACTGTGTGCACAGTTCCTACAGACAGATGGGTATCTCAGAAAGTTGGTGACAAGTTATCCATCAATTTTCAAAGATCAGTTTCAATTGCTGAATGTTCATGGGGAACCACAGAAGTGGGCTCTGAGTCTCCTCGGCCGCGATCATCATTCATGGACGTATGTCTTATTTTAAAACGTTTGCACCATTGAGATGTTTTTACTGCGGCTATGAGTCTCATCACTGTAATGTGCTTGAAGTCTTCAGTAAATGTCAATCGGATTAGGGGGGGAAATCTTCAAAATAGGAAAAAATCAAGATCTGTTCACAGTGCAGTGCAACATCAACCTAAATACCACAACAGGAGGCGGTGTCCTCCACTAACTACAGCTGTGTCCCAAATTATATACCTACACATTAATTAAACTATTAATAATAACTTAACCTATTACTCTTGTGTTTGAACTGTACATGTAGCCTGAAGACACCTTTATAAATATCACTGTTTTGTGTTCTTTATATTCGTCGGTAACCGTGTATGGATGACAACAATCAAGATGACAGCAGAAAGCATTACAGAGAAACTAACACACCCTGTTTGTGTGTTTAACATCTCCAGAAACAAACATGGCACAAGATCGTTAAACATTTTGACATGGAGGATTTAACGAGTGAGATCATTTTTAATCCTCAGACGTGCATAAGTGAACCATGCTGCCATGTCCATACACACATGCGTGGTCAAGTGTACAAAGTAAAACAGGCCAAACTGTTACTTGTGTGATAAACCAGAACTCATGCATAACAGAGCCAGCTGACCTCCACACTCTCGTTGACTTCGATGCCGCCATCGTTGTCATCATCCAGCTGCTTGTGGATGTGCCGCAGTGCCTCGAGGCTGAAGCGATCAGCCTCGTTCATGCAGGGTGGGATCACAGTCAGACAAGGGTCTGCAAGACAAAATAACAAAAAACAGGAAGCGTCAAAACATCAGAATACTATAGGTTTATTGATTATTGTTTCATTGCATTTTTTTTTAAACACAAGCGATGATTTAGCATGAGAACAGTATCCATCTACACCGTACGATGGGCCGGAGTCTATCCCAGGGCACGAGACAGGGTACACCCTGGATGAGGTGCCAACAATTACTTACACAATCACACGGGTCATTTGGAAACACCAATTAGCATACCTCACAAGCCAGAATGAGTAAGATAACGCATAACAAACGTTAAAGAATTGAAAGAATGTCCATAGCAAGTTAAAACAAAAGAGACAAAAATGTAGTATATGTGTTTTTCTATATTTGTACAGCTCCTTAGACTTACAGTCCGATAGGTTTTTTTATATTTTATATTTTGTTCTTATCTTCTATAGGTATATTTTCTATGGCTAAACTTTTTCTATATTTTATTTCTTATTTTATTCCATAATTTATCTTTTATTGATTGAATCATGGGTGGTCGAATAAGCATTTCACCGCATATCGTACTGTGTATGACTGTGTATGTGAGAAATAAAATGTTAATTTGAATTTAAATCCATATTTAAATTGTTCAATAAGTATTTAAGTGTTTAGTCTTTCCGGATAGCCTTAAAGATTTTGAATCCAGAGACTCTTTTAGTTCTAGAATAAAATTCCAAGAAACCCATTTACACATTTTTTTATGTTCGGATTAAAAACTCATTGTTTATAATCGGGATTTTTATTCTTATTACCTGTTTCCCACTGAAGGAACACACTAGGCACAAAGTGACATTTACTTGTTTCTGATTTTGATTAAATCTTTAAGTAATCAGCGAAAAGATCAAACGGAATAATAATATACTCAATATTGATCAGATACATTTTGATAATTGTAGGTTGTCATTTTGTACCACAGTAACAATAACTATACAAAAACATTCACAGGCCGCACGACTTTACTCTGACCACACCTTTACTCTAACCAGGTGAGTTCTAAGTAATGTTTAGTGCCCGATTTCAAATCATGAAGTGTAACAGTTATCAGAGGATGAATTTTTCGAAGCATGCCACACGGACTGCATGCGCGAATGCGAGTTTGATGTTGGATCTCTTTACAGCGATGCTCCTACACAGGTCCTGACACACTTCTTGTGTTACATGCTGTTGTTCTTGCGAGTGCTGCTGTGATTTGACTGGATGAACCCTGGTCTTAACTAGATTACCAAACTTAATAAGTGCTCACTTAAAAAAAAAACTAATGCAACACACATAGGCGAAAGAATATGTGGAAATAAAATCCTTTGTTAATAGCCGCTAAAGAGCCAATCACGCTATAGGTCGTTACATGACGACGTTTCTTATGAAAGGGAGAAGCCTGGCCAGGCCTGTGAAGAGAGCAGGTGAATTTCGTCTGCATAAACAGCTCGTGTGTTTTGCATGTTGCCTTGCATGTGTTTCCCTCTGCTTACATAATAACACCATTTGCACAGAAGAAGTCCCACACCGAACTCATTTGCATGGGATATTATTTACATAACAATCACTCACCTGGGCTGAAGGATGTTCTGAACACAATGTAACATCGTGAAATTTAAAGTTATAGTATGAGTGTATACATAACTATTCATTCACTAACTGTTATACATGTCAGTATATCTGTCCATCAGAATATGTTACCCCTAAATTTTCCAATAACTATTTGATATAATAAAGTACCAAAACATGCTCCATTTACTATTACAGTACATTCACCCGTTTAGCGAGACATACGCTAGTGAAAATCTATCGATGTCTATTGTAGCATGAAAAATGCTTATCTGGAGGTGTGTGTAGACGTGTGAGGCGTCCGACATCAAATGTGCATTTTGGTTTTCTGATATGTCATGTAGAGCCAAAGTTATCATTACTTTGTGTAAAATTGTGTGTGAACTTTACTGAATATGGGAATGATGTCATCAAAATCTCACAAAACTCGAAATTATGAATCTGTGCTATTTCTTTGCTTACTGTATGTGTCTCATTTTTTTTAAATCTTTTGCTCAGTCATGTTTGTATAGTTGGTTAAAATGAAATAAAATTCATATCATCGTATTGCCTAGGTTGTGCTGAACTGAAATAAATAATATATATCTCTCTGTATTGCAGAATCCTGACCCCTATTTATTTATTTAAACATAGGAATGCAAAAAATGGCAAAAATGTTCAGGTTTTTAAGAGCTTTGTTCTCTGACGAATAGTGACATGTTTGAATCCCGAAGAATGTTTAGTGTTTAATTTCTTATACTTTGTCTTACTCTTCACATATGGGTAGATGAAGGGTAGGGTTTAAAGATTCGATCTCCGAAATGTGAAATAATAGAAATATCAAATAAATCAAAATTTTGTGTTAAATGTCATGTCTTTGTTGTGCATTTTGTGCTGGCAGGTAACGCCAAACCGTTCTGCTCTCTCTCACTACAAGTATATTTCAGACCTGTGTGAAACCCAGCATGTCCTAACTTTATGGAATCATTCGTAATTGTACATCGTCAAAAAAGCAGTGATCAGAAATGCACTTTGAGCAGACTAGTTTGAGCTAACAGGAAGGATGCTGTCCCGTAAATAATCACTCTTTACAACCACGGAGAGCCGAAAAGCATCCCAGAAGAGACAACACAATGAACATTGAAGCAGCGGAGCGGAGCTTGAACAGTGGAAGGCTATACAGGAACCTAACAATGTCACTTGTCGAGAGAAGAAATTGGACAGATGACAAGCGCAAAAATGTTGACTTGCCTGCTGAGGCAACATTAATTTCTCGAATCTGCATTGTGTCAAGAGTTCCGGGTGGTGAAGGTAGTGTAATGGTGTGGGGAATGGTTTCTTGGCAGACCCTTAATGCCAATCAAGCATTGTTTGAAGGCCTCAGCCTTGTCACACCTCTAACTGATGCCATGAACATAACAAGAATTCACTGCCATGAAGATCTGAGGCAATAAAGACGGTGATCCGCAGTAGTGTAAGTATGGTGTGCCTGAAAAACAAATAAAGTGGCCAGGGAATCTACCTAGTATACGACCCAAGCTGTGTGGAAACCTGACCATCACACTCATACGCAGCCTTCTCTAAACAATTGCATTGCATGTTACGGCCAGGTGTCCACAAACTTTTGACCATACAGTGTATATAAACACTTATAAGTCAATTCAATTGAATTTAATTCATATAGTGCTTTTAACAATGGTCATTGTCGCAAAACAGCTGTACAGAATCAAACATACAGTATTGTATTGCTATCTAAACACACATGTCTTTACTCTAGAACCGCCGTGTTACACATAAAAAAGAAATCACACCCTATTCATTGTTAGTTTTTTTTTAAAATATATAAACGCTGAGTGCTTTAGGTCTGATCCTGGGTCTCTACAGCCGTGTGTGTGTATGTGTGTGTGTGTGTGTGTGTGTGTGTGTGTGTGTGTGTGTGTGTGTGTGTGTGTGTGTGTGTGTGTGTGTGTGTGTGGCATCGCATATATCTCTAACTGGCATTGTAAGTTATAAACTGTTTACGTACACCCATTAAGTGATTTATATACACAGTCTTAAAGCGTATCAATCAGAAATTGTTATACAGCGTTTATACAGCCCATCAAAAGATTTACAAGCATGGTACTTAGTATTGCACAGTCTTAATGAACCGTCTTAACAGATCCGTTCACTGACAGATGCTTTCCATTAACTGAATACTGACAGTGAATCTATTTTCAGTCACGCAGACCGAAAGAGGTTTCTGCCTTGTCCAGTGGGGTGCTATCTATGTAAGAGACCCACGCAACAGGAAATGACACGCATGGGAAGACTTGTGAAGCAACACCATGTACCAAAAACAGAGAAGAGGAAAAAGACGAGTGCTAAAATTAGAACACAGTGTACTAAGAATAGAAATGGAAAAATATGACAATATCCGGCAGTCAGGATGCGGTTTGCATAAATGCTGAGCAAGCAGACAGAAAACCAGTGCAGTGGTTCTCACAGCCAGGGAAAAAAAACAAAAAAACAAACAAAAAAAAAAACTAAGCATTTACCATTACTTAAAGAGTAATGAATATATACAGAAGGTTATTAACATGGTTTTGGTTTTACGCACATTTTTATGAGAAATATAATTTCTACCAGCTGATTCATATCCACAAATTCTTGAAGTATTTTTTAGAGATTAAAAGCTTTATGTTTATAATGGCGGATACTTTTAACCATAGGCCATAGGGAAAGGTGTACAAGACATTGGTGAGACCTACCTGCGCATTTAAACTGGGAAAAAAGACGATAAAATCAGATCAAACTATAAAACGCATATAGAAAGATGTAGAGATCAAGAAACGTTTTTCTCAACATTCATTTTAGGTAGGAGTTTTTTAAATCTTCCCAATTAGGCTGAATACTTTTTGCTGCTCCTGTAAAATAAAATAAAAAGTAATTCAGAAGTCAATGCGTTTCCCTAATCCAACCTAATCTATCATGTCCGATCCAAACCTCTGACTGGTAGAGTAACTGTGCTGTTAAGGATTCAGAGATTTCTGCCAAAAATTCCTGATCTCATAATCATGTGTGTTTAACCGCTGAGCCCCTACTATTCACCTCATCCTGAAATAACTCTATTCTTTTAAACATTCAATTACCTTCACTACAAACATTCACCCCAAAATGACCAGAGGTTGCCAGGAGTCCCACTGAGAAGAAAGAAGTCATGTCGGCTTTATTAGTGGGCTCAGACTGATACTCTGGATGATAATTACTGCCTAGGAACAGATATTTACCTTCTAATTACCCTGCTTTTTATTTATTTTAAGAAAAACATGCTTCGTGTCAGAGAGGCTTTGGTTTAAAATTATACCTTTTTTCACACAGAAAGAGAGAAAGAGAGAGAGAACATGTATGTGATAAGCAGACAGAAATACACTGCCCAGCCAAAGAAATATCACTATTTCATTAGGGTGACTTTAATATAACTACAGTACGCACAACATGATGATGAGACAAGATCTTACAGGGTTGGCACTGAACAGCTGTGTGGTCATGAAAAAAACACTTGTTAGACTCAGACTAATCAGAAAAAAGGCTTCAATTTGCTAGGAAGCATAAAGATTGGACAATGGAGTGATTTTAAAAAAGGTCAGGTGATCAGATGAGTCCAGATTGACCAGATTAATAGGTGCATGACAGTAAGAAAAGGAGGTGCATGAAGCGATGGACCCATCATGCATAGAGGTCACAGTACAAGCCTCTGGAGACAGTGGTTGCTTCAGTTGGTCAAGTCGACTGATGAACATTATGTGGCAATAAAATGAAGTCAGCTGAAGACCTGAATGTACTGAATGACCAGCTTATCATATCAATAGAGTTTTCTTTTCTGACGTCATGGCTGTATTTTTTTGTCAAGCCAGTTTATGTATATCTACTCAGATTGTCTAAAGGCAAGCGATCAGATTATCTGTAGTAAATTAGTTTAGGATGACTGCATTTATCAGCAGCCCTTTTCACTGTAGGATGGTTTAGCTAGCACTGACGACTGCAATCATTTTCCTCACTCTTTAACAAATAGAAATTTAACAGCAGTTTGAATTCTGAAAATATATTATAAAAACAGTATAAAATTCTAACGATAAAAGACTTGGGATAAGACAGGCTGTCTCTTATAGAAAATCACAACAAGAAATCATTCTGGTTATGTCAATGTAAAACCACTTCCATGTCCACTCTGATCCATGAGGATTATGTTGATAATAAAACTATAATGTCTTGCTTGTGAAAAAGGACTGCTATTTCTAAAAAGACAAGACATAAAATGTTTTAAGCTTAAAAGCTTTATTTAATTAGAGAACCGTTCTCGTACACTTGATATATGACTTGATAGCATTCTTGTCTCAAATTACTCAACTAACCGATTTTGGCATTTCTTTACTGGTATATTGAGAAACCCTAAGTAGGAGGAGTCTAATGTAAAACATTAGTAATAGGTAATGTTGTCCCCAGTCACTAGTGTCCTGAGGTGTCTATTTAAGGGAGTTAATAAATAAAAAAAATGAAAAAAGAAAAAGAAAAACTCAAAGTGAGACCTTATTACAGAGAAACACAAAAGTTCAACTCAAAGGAATTGTATCTATATGCTGTAGTGCTTTTACCAATGGTGTGTCACAAAGCAGAAATGAAAATTCCAGATATACATTTTTTTTTTTTAAGTACAGATTTAGACCTGTAGGGCACTGATGGCTCAGGCTTCTTGGCTGCCATTTAGGTTTGATTCCCAGCCAGTGGCCCAAACCCAGCCATCCTTCGCACTGATCCCAAACCCAGATAAAACGGAAGGTTGCATCAGGATGGGCATCCATCGTAAAAAACCTCTTCCAAACTGAATGTGCAGATCTGGTCTGATGTGGTGACCTCTTAATAGGGAAGACATGAAGAAGAAACCTGAGAGGAACCAGACTCAAAAGGGAACCTCGTTTAGATGATACAGGATAGTGCAAACCATAAATAAATCCCTTTGGCGACTATGGCTATATGGTCAAAAGTTCAACTGTATAGCAGCAAACGTGTTCTCTTATGAGTAAGGGGAAGTGTGCGGAAACATGCAGGCCTTGTAATCTAGGTCTAGTGTTTAAGAATGGGTTTTGGTTTGGAACGCTATTCGTTTTAACAAGTTCCTTCAGAGAGAACAGAGGGCTTCACAGGCTGTAAATAAAGTAGATGGAGTTTCATGTGTAGAGCGATTGAGACAGGGCCAAAACTTATTCTTCCTTGCACAAGCCCAGGTAAAAAGTGTCTTGATACCACTGAACAGCAAGCTACTAATGCTAACGTACTAACATTCCTGACTTGCACTGCTAGGACAGCATCAGCATATATCAACTGAACTTCAATCCAGGGTCAAGCTTTTAAAAACGAGACACTGGACTCTCTTAACTCAGCATGTTATAAGGTCAGAGGGAGACTGTTATTTACAAAACGTTCTCTGTAATGGTCACTAATGGTTATTTGAGACAGTTTTCGCTTGTAAAAAAAAAAGTTCCAGGGCAGTTCTAAGGTGAGCAACAATTCATGCAAAACCCGCACCCACACTCAGTCAGTGACTTACACTGTGACATGCATTGCGACATGTCCAAGAAGCACGGTGCATATGTAGAACGCCAACCTTACAGTGCTAACAGAGCTCAGGTTTCATCTTCTTCGCCCCCTCATCAAGTTCAGCCGCAGTTTCTCCAGAGATGCTTCACCATCAGCTTATTTCATCTAAATTAAGGACTGCCCTGGCATTTACTTTTCAATTCAGTGTCTGGCAAAAAGCATGCTTGTAAGTTGACACACTCGGATACACTGCGCTATTACATAAAGTGGATTTATCACTAAAATGTTGTAATAGACCGCTGATTCAGTGTAGGATTTCTGAATGCAAAACAATTACACATTGCAAATATGCTTCGTGCCTTCACAGGGCAGGTTTCATATTGCAAAGCTTGGAGCTAAGCAACGAAAGAAGAAGAAGAAGAAGAAGAAGAAGAAGGGAAAAAAAATGAAATCCACCGAAATACTCCTTACATAATATCTGTCCTGTTCACCTTTTTTCTTTCCACCTCCAAAAAAGGTGCACTGCTGGGCATCATCAGCAGAATGTCTCTAATCCTGTGCATGAGATACTGCGTAACCAAATGCAAGAAATGACCAAAAACTGACTTTAAACCCTGACAGATTCCATGAGCCAGGAGCCCAGACTTCCAGAAAAGGAGACTTTGTGGAGCAGGAATGTGCAGATCAGAGATGAACTCGAGCTGATCACCGCTGAATGCCAAAAAGAGCAAAAAACAGAGACGAAATCATGAAAGAAAGGAAAACAGAGGTTTAATTAGTTTTAATTGTGCCTCGATAGCGAATTGCGGTCTTGCTAAATATAGTTTACTACACAAAAAGCCAGTGGATGTGGACACAACACACACACACACACACACACACACACACACATATGTACCTCTAATATTACCCAAAGGCCACACTTTCTACATTTAGCAATGCTTTAATTTAGACATGAGCTTTCGCAGAATGAATTAGTGAGGGAAATCAGTGAATAAACCGAACCATGCAATGTTAAAAGAAATGACAACACTGACTCCCTCATGTTCCTCTTCCGTATGCACTGAAAGTGTTCAAAAGTAAAGGAAAAGCATGACTCAGACAAAAGATCAAAAGTATAATAATAACAACAATAATAATCATAATAATGACACTAATAATGACACCAATACTCTCGAATCATACATTGAATTAATTGCAGAGATATACACTACCAGTCAAAAGTTTGGACACACCTTTTAACTCTGCGGTTGTTCCTCATTTTTATTTATTTCTACATTGTAAAAATGCTGAAGGCGTCCAAAATGTGCAATAATTTCCTCTGAACAGTTGATATTGAGACGTGTCTGCTACTTACACTCTGTAAAGCCTTCATAACGGCTCTGATCTGAGGTGCTGTTTGTTAATTAGTGATTTCTGAGGCTGGGAACTGGTATGACACATAAAGTTTTGGTCTTTATGAGAGCCAGTTTCATCATGGTGGTTAATAGATTTTGCAAATGAGCTTGACAATACTGTTCTTGCAAGAACTATTCCAGAAAGGATGACCTTTATGTCTTAAAATAACAACTGACTGTTGTTCCTGTTGTTACTTAATTACCTAATGCCATATGTTTTATTTTATAGTTTAAAAAAAATCCAGTATTGTTCTAGAACATAGAAAATAAAAAGAAATCCAAATTTTGGACTGGTACTGTAGTATACCCATAGATTTATGATCAGCACCAATGTAATGTATGTAGTATTGATTGGCAGAAAAATCAATTCAGTTATATATCACAATGTATCTATTCTTGTATCACCTAATAAAAACTACTGACTCAAAAATCTTTTATTTGTTGTTGTTTTTTTTCTAATTAACTGTTGCTGTTCCTCTATAATACAGAAAATCATTGAAAACAACATCCCTGTGTGAATTATTTCATTTAGAAATAATCATTATGTTTCAACATGGGTGGTTTATAGTAACACACATGTTGATAGGTACAAATGTAAGATACAGTATTGTATATACTAAAACTCATGTACTTAAAGATATTTTGCAACTGTATAATTAACGTTATAAGAAATGGGCTTCATGTAATAACTCATGTTTAATAAAACTTTCAAGGTACGAAGTTATGAGTCAATTTTTTTTTAATGGTTCAAGATTTTTAACAAAAATTTTAAATATATATATTGAATCGGGGCGTTTATTAAATCGTGATGCTTACAGAATTGCAAAACAAATCACATCAGCACCTGGGTATAGTGATAAAATCACATCAGATGGTCCCTATCCCTGGCATGTATGCAATGTAATGATTGTATTAAATATTAACTATTATTACTCTATTTAAACCTGGTTACAGCATGTTGGCATAGGGGATAGCACTGTGGCCTCGCACCTCCAAGTTCGAAGGTTCGAGTCTCGCCTCAGGTCTCTACGACTGAGTTTGCATGTTCTCCCTGTACTTGGGGGTTTCCTTCCACAGTCCAAAGACATGCAGATTTGCCTAATTGGCGTCTCCAAATTTCCCATTGTGTGTGAGTGACTGTCTAATTGTGTGTGTGTGTGTGTGTGTGTGTGTGTGTGTGTGTGTGTGTGTGTGCGTGCGTGCGCGCGCGCACTCGTGTGCCCTGCGATGGACTGGCACCCCATCTAGCATGTAGCCCGCCTCGTGCGCTGGGATAGGCTGCAGGCCTTCCGTGACCCTGTACAGGATACGCGGTATTGAGAATGAATGAGTAATACTTTTCTGGTTTGACTTTCGATTAGCGGCTTCAAGAGCAACAACTCGTCCAGCTTGTTCTGAAGAGATCTTCTATTAGCACAAACAGGTTGTGGGTGTTTTTCTCTTCAACAGTAACAATTTTTGGTGCATACATTTTACTATGAACTATGGATGTGTGTGAAATACAGTATATACTTTTTACACGAGATCAGTGTAAATCATAGAGTTGTATAGTCTTTGTTTTGGATAGAAATTTATACATGGACATGAACTTCTCTATCCCTTTTTTCACAGTATTCTGAGTAAAATCTAGAGACCATGTGAAAATCCTGGGAGATACAGTATACTCAAACTTAAACCGGCCTACCTGGCACGAATACCCGTGCCATGCTTAAAGTCACAGAGATCATGCTTTTTTTTCATTCTGAAGCTAGTGATCTGCATCTGAATGATTTTATGCACATCTTTTGTTTAGTAGTGTATAGCCGTCAGTATTTCTAAATGAATAAGCTCTGCCAGTGCGTTGTGGCTTGCGGCAAGAAGATAAGCGATTTGGGAGGTCCGTTTCATCTTCTCATAACTCTAGTTGGTATAAACAGATAACGTTCCTTTAACAGCATGACCACTGAAATTACAGATCACGGCCTGTCATAATTAAGTCACTTCAATTATTATTATTGTTATTTTAACGAATAATGAAGTAATATTATATACTAGCATAAATGTTAAGAAAATCTATGGCTAATACACTGAAAACTGAGGCACTTAACACAGAACGATGCTTTTTTTTTATGATGTTATTGTCCAGGCCTCAAGTTTCCTCAAGTGGCTCCAGTATGACAGGAAATAGGATGTGTCTCCGCTTGGGCTAAGTAAACAAAGCCACTCTGGTTATGACACAAATCACTGTGGTAGGATGTCAAGCGAGCAAATAAAGCAACATCTCTGCGTTAGGAACATCATGTACGTTTTCACTTCTCAGACAGCTTCTGATGCTTCTGTAGGAAATCAGGAATTCCTGTTATACAGTAAATGACATGTTTCTTGTGTTTACGTTTGTGCCATGACTCCAAACGGGCAATCTGCTTTGGTAAGTCGATTAATGCTGCACAATTAATTGCACAAAAATCGATATTGTGATACGGACCTGTGCGATTATTTCATTGCAAAAAGCTGCAATTTATTACAGGTAATACACACACGGTCAGGAATTACATCGATTTTGTCAATAATGTAAGCATTTGGGTTTTTTAATAACTTTGAGGTTGGCAAATGTTCTTAATCAGATCATTTTTCCAATTATTTGCTGCTTGCCTAGATACATATGTTTGAATACAAATATTAGTTATATTAGTAGCTACTGTACATTTTGCAGTTTAAATCACGATCACAATATCTGTCAAAATAATCGCAATGTGTTTTTTTTTTTTATCAATTCATGCAGCCCTAACAAAGATAATGTTTCATTTTGAACACCCACAAAAATTTCAATGATGGTTCTGAGATATTTTGACAGGAAATTAGACTGTCCCAACAGTACCATATAGTTCAGTTCGCGCCACCATGGGTACTTGCTTAGATAGTTATTGTCTTAAATAATGACTTGTTAGATATTGCGATTACAAATGTTTAAATTTTTGAAAAACTTTTCCTCTTTAAAAAAAAAAAAAAAAAAAACTTAACCCTATGAAAATTGCACCAAATGTTAATTCAAGCACCTATTATGGGATAATTTGATGTTTGATGATGGGATGTTTGCTGCTCTGTTGTTGTGTGTGTTGAGGGGAAAAAAAAAAACCCCGACAGACAGTGTAGAAGAGCTCCTGACAGCTAAGGCATTACAGACATACCTCACACCGGCAGGTCCCATGAAGAGGTCCTCATTAGCACACATTTAGAACCGTGAGAAAATGTGTCTACAGGACAAGCGTACTTTCAGACCACTGCTTCAAAGCTATATGGCATGTACTGTGATTTTGAAAGCTGTTGAGCGTTTAGCCAGTGCCAGACAGGCTCTTAGAAATCTTTAAACAACATCTACTGCTGTGTCTTAAATAAGTGCCTCCACACTTCTGCCAGAACTGAACTTCCTGTGCACAAGCTCTCACTTCCTTGTAGTCAGGAAACACTTCCTGTGAGGTGTGACACATGGCCATCTATAATCTAATTTTCATTTCTAGCAGATGTTGGACGACTTAAAAAAATCAAAGAGGAAAGAGATATACACAAGAGTGCATCTTTGTATTAAGCACAGCTACTTTCTCTGTATCTTCACTGATGGAATTACGTTAAGCTCTTCACCAAACTATAATAGAATGAATTAGACATTTTGAGCTGAAGAGAACACAATGAGCTCATCTTTTCATACAGTACAGTACGTACACATACTGTAAGTGAAACTCACACTAAGGCCACTGTTACGTCCTTCCAGAACACACCCGTCTCTCTACAGTAACGTCAGCGTCGTAGCAGTGATTTATTGTGTAGAACAGACACGCCCACTTCAGCACGAAATGCTACTAGGACAAATGACCTTTATGTGTCTCAGTTAGTGAAAGCAAAGGTTTATCCCTAAAGTTCATTCAATTCATTAAACGTATTGATTTCTAGCCATTAACAAAAATAATGAAGGTCTATAAAATACTGGATTTTAAGCATATTGGTATTGATTTTTTTATTAAAAACAACAGGATTATGGTCTTGCACTTCACAAAGCTCTTTGCTATTTAAAACACATCTGCATGACAAACCACAGGTACATTTTTTGTTTTGACAAACATCATATTGTAATCACATTTTATAGGGTCACAAAGTTATTTAATAAATATTATGATATTCGAAAGTGAATTAGGGCTTTATATGAGATGTTGAAGATTTAACCAATTCAAGCCAATTTATTCAACCAGCAATATTGCATGGTTATTAATTTTTTTCCCAACACTTATATGAAAAAAGTATTTGGGCAAACCTGTTAATTATTGAATTCAGGTGTTTCAATCAGGCGCCTTATCCCCAGTAAAGGGAATCTTAATGCTTCAGCATACCAAGACATCTTGGACAATGCCCTATTTCCAACTCTGTGGCAACAGCTTGGAGAAGGCCCTTTACAATTCCAACATGACTGTGTCCCAGTGTACAAAGCAACGACTACAAAGACATGGTTTGGAGAAAGTTTTTTAGTGTGGAACAACTTGACTGGCCCTGACCTCAACCCCATCGAGCACCTTTGGAATGGAGATTACAACCTCAGTGCCTGGGCTCATAAACGCTCTACATGAATGGACATGAATTCCCACAGAAACACTTCAAAATCTTGTGGACAGCCTTCCGAGAAGAGTGGGAGCTGTTATAGCTGCAAAACGGGGACCAACTCCATATTACAGTATATGTATTCGGGTACAATGTCATTGCAGGTTTGGACAAACACTTTTGTCCATATAGTGCATGTTAGTACCAGATACAACCACGATCTTCTTCTTTTACTCACACTCGATTACTCAACCTCTATACCGTTTATCCTGTACCGGGTGGCATGAGTCTAGACCCTGGATTGGGGTGCCAATCCATTACAGGGCACAAGCGCACACACACACTCACTCATACACTAAAAGCAATTTGGAAATGCCAATTAGCCTACTCTGTCTTTGGGAGGTAACCGTGAGAACACGCAAACTCAGTCCCCAAGACTCTTTATCTTTATATCTAGCTAGCCAAAACACTGATATTCGATTTTTTCTGTCACTGTGGTAGCTTTAACAAGAATTTCAAATATTTAAAAATGGCTCTTCCAGGCTCCTTAAAGTCTGGCTTGTGAAGAAGCTAGCTTATCTTCCTTGTTTTTTTTTTTTTTACTGTATGTTTAACTTAAACAGGAGGAGTTGTGTATCTTGTCAGCTGAATATGCCGAGTCATGGAGTCTGCCTTTAAAAAAAAAAAAGCGCTTCTATTTGCTTATTTATTTTATTCCTTGTATTAAAATGTCTCAGACAGCAGTCTTAAACACTGACACACCCATGAGACGTCTGCATCTATCTACCTCACAGACACACCTTCGTACCTTCCTGCCTGACAACAACCGAATCTCAACCCAGTCATCTAGTTGCAGGAAAAATAACACCGATATTGCACGGAACATACGGACAAAAATAAAATTACCGAACAGCACGTGTAAAATGTGCAATCACTTGACCTGCCAGTGAAACAAATCCCATGTAAACAGGCCTACATTCTCCATGAACTGCGGTTTATGTAACTTCTGGGAACGAGTCCATGTTCAAGCTCTTTTCTTTCTAAAACAGGTTGGACGCTGGTACTGTACCTGCCCCAACCCTGAACGTGAGCTTGTTTATGCAAAAGTGCTGTAACCTCTGCATTTTGCATTCATTGCTGTGTGTTTGTGTGTGTGTGTGTGTGTGTGTGTTGCTTTCCCCAGCTGAAAGAGGCAAAGCGAAAAGGATGAGTCACACAATTTCAGGAGGCATGTGCTGCAGAGGGAAATGTACAGTGTGCTGCTGTATAACACGGCAAAAAAATAAAATAATAAAATAAATCAGCATTATCTCGGCATAACACGCCTTATATTCCCCTCTGACGCAGTGATTATCCAGACTCTGTCTTTAGTTGTGCACGACCTCTAAGAGGACTGCGCAGTGCCTTGCGATGTGAGAAGTGCTGGGCAAGAAGGAGAAATCCAAACCGGTCAGCTCTCCCTTTCTCTCTCTGTCTGTCTGTCTGTCTGTCTGTCTGTCTGTCTGTCTGTGTGTGTGTCTGTCTGTGTGTCTGTCTGTGTGTCTGTCTGTGTGTCTGTCTGTGTGTCTGTCTGTGTGTCT
>JAOVVA010000044.1:10264644-10277439 GCA_028565275.1 Leiocassis micropogon
ACTAAATAATACAGTATGCATATGGATCATAGTTTCCTACAGCCTCCTTAAGAACTTGGTACGGCTGCCGTTTAATTCTTAAGAACAATTTAAGGCATTCTTGAGGGAAAAAAGTTGACTTTTCTATCTACGGTAGCCGCAGATATTTTCTTAAGGTGGTACGGCACCCAAATGTACAACTTACGGCACTCTCAAGTAGTTGGTAGGAACATCTCCTCTCTGTCTGCACATGGGCTTCCGGAAATGTCCTCCGAATCTAAATGATCCACAAACATCGTACGTTGTTGTTAGGTTGTTCCGAAGGCACTCTTAAGGTGGTTCTACGAAGTGTGGGTTTCACTTACGAACTTACGACCAGGCTGCACAGCTGGATTCTTATAAGGCCGCCTTAAGAAGACGGTAGGATATGCTCGAAAAATCGTCCAGATGGTGTCAGCAGCCGTTCGTATGGGTATTTGTGACCGCTGCTTAATCTTGACAGTGATATGCTGGTTTTCCTGAAATAACACTTTGAAACTGTTCAGAGGAACCAGTGACTGTAATTTCAGCTCATTGTGCAGACTGTTACATATAAGACATATAATCTCTTATGAACTTTTTATTTCTGCATATTACAAAAAAAGAGAGAGAAAAAAAAAGAAGATCCTTCTGGGAATTTAATATGTCATTGTTGCACAACTAGATAAGATATCTAAGTAAATATTTATAAATAGTCTGTTCTGAGTTTCAGCATCTCAGATAATCTCAAAATGAAATTCTACCAAAAGTAAAGCGTACAGTTAAAGAAATGCTAAACAAGCAGAATTTAAGCGCACCGGGGCGTAACATATTATTGCCCGGTTTTATGAAACCACTTTGTGTCATCGTGTTTGTCAAACACTACACCAGTGTCAAGCATATGATAGTGTCTCCAGGTCAAAGCAACAAAAGCAGCAGCATTCAACCACGCAGTCGCCGGTCCTCTCCTCGCACTTTAGAGAAGAGTCAACACACAATGTGCCTGGACCAAATGTTGACTTTCCTGTTCAAATAGCCTCTTTGCTTACTTTAAAGGCTCCTCTGACACGTAAACACACATCTTGTGTTTGCACGTCTCTAAATAATAAAGATCACATACTGAAAGAGGAGTGTTCAAGTCGAACCGGGACTTGTGATGAAATGTCTCGTGAATGGAAGCGTAAAACCGTTTACAGAAGACTTAACACGCTCGTTACAGTGATGAGACTCTTAACCGCAGTTAATTACTTGAATGGCGCGAACATTTTAAAAAAGGCCGAACATCCATGAATGAGCAGAGGTGGCTCGGAGAGAAGATATCCACTGCAGACTTTCTGTAAGCAGTCATGTGTAGTCTGATTCTTGAAAGCTGATGGATACCTTGTTGCCGAATTGCAAGAGAGATACGAACCTCTCTGTGGGAAGTGTACACACAATCATTCACAAACACCACTTGTACATTACAGGAATTCTTCTGAGAGTTATTGACACATCCCCCATACAGCCCTACCCTCGCTCTAAGCCATTTCCACATTAAAGGAGTTCCTGGGGGGCCGGTGTTTCAGACATGAAGCAGGCATGAGCAAACTTTCTACCTTGATGGTATCCAAGCGCTAGTGAAATACCAGGATAAGTGCATTAGTGTAGCAAGAAATTATATAGAGAAATAAATACGGTTTTTACTCTCATACAAGTTCACATCACTGTGTTCTGTTAATGTGCACAATCAAAAGTCCTGGTTTGACTTGAACTTATTTAAAAATATTTTAAAACCCCACAGAGTGTCCTGTGGCGTCTTTTACTCTTACGATTAATAAAAAAAAGTTAGCCTGTAGTGCTAATCAATATGCCGGTGTCTAATTATGCCTCACTTCTGGATGAAAAAAAAATGATGTTCTTCCTCCTGGCCTATGAAGTAGCTGGTTACACTGCACACTTATAGCTCTACATTGCCTTAGGATCTATCCCCCTATCTCAATAATGGAATATTTTTTTTCTTTTCTTTTTTTAACTTAACACTAAAATGAATGTGAGATAATTTATGAAGGAACTCTGCCTGAACGTAGGCAAAAAAAAAAATCTTTATTAATGATGAACCTGTTCACCTAAAACGACTCGTTAATTATTAAACAATTGCGCCATGAATCAAAAATGTGCATAGGCTCACATGAGGACCATTTCATTTGGGGAGGGAGGGGGAAAAAAACAGCATGTTATTTTAATTTAATTTGCTCAAGCAAACAAGAGTATCAATGATGTGATGTCCAAACCAAAGTTAAAAATGGATGAAAGATGGAAGCACAGACTCAACAGCAAATGCAGGAACTGATTTTTTTTGGATTACAGGTCATGCACATACTGTATTTAACATTGATATAAATAAAAGAAATGTATTCCTATTAGATGTCTATATTATAATTGTTTTGTAGTACTGCCTGTTTTAACAGGTGCATGACTATACCATGACAAATTGCTTATAATAAACCTGATTCTGATAATCATTCATTCATTCATTCATTACCTATCCCAGGGCAACACAAGGGAGGGTAAACCCTGGGTGAGCTGTCTCGGCACACACTACCTGCAGTTTCTTAATTCCTGATCGACCTGTTCCGCATGCCTTTAGGTGATAAGAGGAAAGCAAAGTACCCAAGGGAAACCCATCAAGCACCAAGGCACACAGGAGAGATTCGAACCCTCAACCCTGGACGCCACAGTGCAACCTATGTAACCATTTCTCCAGATTGTTTTTTTTCGCAACTAGGACAAATGAGCTTCAGACATCAGACCAGTCAGACAAGCCAGTGAAACTTGAAAATAGATCTTGTGTGCCTGAATGAGTCCGACATAACAATAAGACAATAATCTGGCTCTGACTGCACCTACACTCCAACAAGAGAAAGTGGAGCGGCTCGAATGCCAGAGAGGTTAAATATACTAAATAAGTAAAGCAGACTCAATGTGTAACAGGTTATGGGATAATATGGCGAAAATGATATGAATGATACTGATGAGAAGGAAATCATGGAAGTGTGTATGAAGATAGAATGAGAAAGTGTAAAAGACTAACAGCTAAACGTGATCAGGCCTGAGGCGACGCTTTGCTTTGATGCGCTACACTGTAGTACTGCTGCTAATGTCTCTCTGTCTGTGACACGGACATGACAGGCTCGTTAATATTCTGAAGCTACGATGCTAAAAAATCACACCTGATTAAAATGAAAAGAATTCTACAGTAAGTACTAGCTCATTCATCTGAACTCTATATTTTACATTTAATAAACAGTAATACCCGAGTATGGGTAGACTGACAATTTGATTCGATTTTGGATTTTAATTCATTTTTAATAAGTTTACTGATTTATTTCAAACAGCTGTAATTCTTAAAGATTTTGCAGTATAAAAATCTACCAAAAGAACTTTAGTTACTTCACTCACTTACTCACTCATTGTCTATACCGCGATATCCTGTATTCAGGGTCGCGGAACTAGTTACTTCACTGAAGGATTTAATCAGCACTGAAATTTTACTGTTGCCGAGTTGCCGAGTGTTTAAATGTCATGTCATAATCTTTTTTTCCTGACAGTCTTCTGCTCCACACTCCAGTCCAGCAGCTGACCGTATTGCATCAAGCAAAAAGCAATACTTTGGCAAAAAAAGATTAATTAATTTTAATTTTTTAGAGCACAGGGTCAGCCAGGATACAGCGCCGCTAGGGCCGATAGGGTTAAGTGCTCAACCGCGGCCACTTGTGGTGGTGCTGGAGCTCAAAAGCCCAACTTTTCCCGATCAGCACTTTAATCGTTTGGGCCGCCACTGCCCTTTCTCTAACAAGGTGTGGTGTATTTTCAATGAATTCTTCGATTTTAGACCATTTAATATTTGTAAGGTTACTTAAATTATTTTTAAAAGTGTAAATCGATTCTGAACTGAAAAGACGCAGTAGATGGACCACTGAAAGGTTTGATCGATTAAAGTTTTTTAGACCAAATCTTAAACATACTTATATTTTACTTATCAGCCTATGAGTGTTTTATCTCTAGACTTACAGTATATAGAGATATATAGAGACACCATAGCGATTCCAACTATAATTAACTATAATTTACTGCAAACAAAAACATTTTTGTAACTTCAATAAAAAATACAATTTATATATATATATATATATATATATATATATATTAAAACATGGACTAGTGAATAACATTTACATTTTCACTTTTTTTATATAAAATAAAATCCAACTGAAAATTCAACAGGAAGGGTGAAAGCGAGATCACTTGCTTCATCCAACACATGAACTCTTTGAACTGCTGCACACGTAACTTCAGGGGGCGGGAATAAAGCAGAGAGAGACATGATTGGCCAGTGCTGCTATGATTGATGTGAGCGTTCCCCACGCATGAGAGCTCCTCACTACAGACGGCTTCAGCAGGCTTTTGATCGCCGCATGACTGAGTGAACGCTGGTTATATTCGAAGCCGAGTCTGGCCACGAAACAAACGATTGATCTGTCTGTGCTCTCAATCTCTAGATTTTACCCTCCATGTGCATCTGCTCTATATAACACTGATTAGGATCTGGAAGTGAGGAGTTAATAAATTCCTAATATAATTAATATTCTAAATCCATTGTGAGGTTTTTGTATGTGGCAAAACCTGGCAGTGTATAGAATAGTCTTTGATCCAGAATCCTTTACTGTTCATCCCAACTTTAGAAGCAGCTGACAGACGAATACAGAATCTCATCTGTACACATACACATACACACACACACACACACATACATACATACACATACATACACACACACTTCACTCAAAGCATTCGCTATGATGGCTATTGAGAGCAGCATAGGAAATTCCATTAGAGATCAGTTTGCAACCGGGAGCCCTTTACTGACTAAGGTCCCTTATTTACATATATACAAACAGGCACTCTCACTCTCACATTCTCTCGGTCACCACACACACACACCCACACACACATTCTTTTGCTTTGTCCAGTCCTCATACACGCTAAACATTTTTAATTTTTTTTTTATGTTGTAACCATTAGCGAGCACTGTCATTTGTTTGCATAATTATTTTTCTCTCAAACTGCAATTCCCATGCAGGGAAACACACACACACACACACACACACACACACACACACATCATCATCATCATAGCTCTCTGCGTATCGGCAGATGACCCTTGCAAAGTGCCGGATGGGAAATGGGTCATTTGGTGAGTCCCAGTAGGCCTGGGAAAAAATAGGACGGACACACACACGCACACGCACACACACACGCACATGTCCACAGGGAACTGTGCGTCTCTGACTCAAACAAAACACACACATTGCTCTGCATTAGTGCTAAATTTGACCTAAAATACCCTGACTGATGCACTAAGCTCATGCGGGAGCTGTAAACACACACAGGGTATAAAATGACTGAGTAAATACATCAAGTAATGAAGGCTGATAAAAGTGTGGGAATAAAACCACAGGATTATGCAACACGACTCCCCGTCATCTACATTCTGACGTAAACATCACAGGCAGCTCGGCTCGCAAACATAATGCTGTGTGAGGCCTCAGGGATTCCCTCTGATCTTTCAAAGGAGATGCTAATCTTTTCTTTTGACAAAATGTGACTTAGGGTTACCTTAGACGTAACAACGAGGCCAGTCTGAAATGCCTCCAACCAGGCACCATGTCGTCTTTCTGCATGCGTGAGCAGAACTTCAACACATCTCTTTCCATGCCAATACAGCAGAAAATACAATGCGAAAACAATCAGAAGATGCTGAAATGGACTAGCATATATAGGGTCGTGTGTGAGCAGCCACAACAAATATTAAACCAGCCAGATGTTGTAAAAAAAAAAAACCAACTTGCTTACTTAAAGGTTCCGTATGGTACTTTCTCTTTAACAACTTAGTAGAGGTCTCAAATCACCCCCCCCTCCAAAGTCTTTATGTTAATGTCCAATGTCCAAGCTAAATACCCCTCAGATGAATGCATTGGTAAGCCTAAAATGTCCTCTATTTCACTCCTCTTTCAAACGTGCAGTTTCAGTGTTTATGTAAATGAGCTACTGCTGAGCCATGTCCTCCAGAGAACATCAAAGCTGAGCAAGAAGGTGGAGAGGGGGATCTTCTCACATGAGCTCACAATAAGGGAAAGTGTGATGGGCTTGTTTAAACCTCACGCAATACAAATATAGAAAAAATGTTTTTCATTTGTATCCACACACTGGAAACCCATCTGAACGTCTGAAAATAGGTCCAAAAATTAACATTGCATACCATACTGCCTAGCCATAATATTAGATTCACACTTTCTAATACATAATTTGACTTTCTTTTGCTTTGATTAAAGCATGCATTCGCTGTCACATAGTTTCATTAAGCTTATGCAATATCGTAACATTTATTTCCATCCAGAGTCGCATGAATTTCTCTCCAAGATCTTGTATTGATGATGGGGAGTCGAAATGCTTTTAAGGGTTAAGGTCTGGACTCTGTGGTGGCCAATCCATGTGTGAAAATGATGACGCATGCTCTCTGAACCACTCCTTCAAATTTGAGCTCGATGGATCCTGGCAAGGTCACCTTGGAAAATACCCGCGTCATCACGGAAGAACAAAATCCACTGATGGGAAAAATCTGGTCCTTCTGTATATTCAAATTGTCAGCTGGCCACATTTTTTGCGCACATAACGTCCCAACAGGCATTGGGACACTGCAACTACAGGATGGTACGCTAGGCACTTCATCCACCTCTCTTTTTTTTCTCTGTTGCGCCCATTCTGCATGCTCCAGAGCAAATTGAAACCTTTTCTCCAATTAGCCTGACTGATAAGTGGGGACTGATTTCCCTATGGCCACACAGCTATTTAGTCTCAATCCCTTGAGTTCTCTTCACCCATGTCTGTGGAAATGCTCTTACTTTCAGTATTAAACACAGCCACGAGTTCTACTGCATTTCAATAATCTCCCATCACGCTCATTCAGGATGTTTTTCCAAACACATTTCTTAATTAAAGATGATGGTTTCAATAGTGTGTTTTAAAGTTAACCTAATTGTAGTAGTTTCAGCGATCTCCTTAGTTGTTTTCTTTGCTTGATGCAGGCCAATAATTTGCCCATTCTAAAACAGAGTAACATTTTTAACATCTTTAGATCACAGGATATGACTTCTGATAAGGTTGTATAAGAAATGAGAAGGTACTATCAGTTTAAACAAGATGATGTGAATATTCCTTCTATTCACTTTAAGATATAAAGTGGCAGAGTGTTGTTCCGGTGCATTTGGTAGCACTACACCTATGCGCATAAATACTTAATAATAGTAATAGCTCGAGTGAAAACCTTAACTGAAGAAGACAAATAGAACGATGTAAATGTACTTAATGGAGTGTGGCATCTTTAAAAAAAATAGAAGGTTGACCAGAAAGTAAAAACAATCCGCTTTCTCTTTCATTGGCACTGAACATTTACAACACAACACATAGATGATGGTTAGTCACACAACTGCTAAACTAAAGAGGAACCAGCAGTCCAACTCCTAAAGCACGGTAGGTATAATCAAGCAATAAAACATATGCTAGGATTATCAGCCAACACAGATATCCCATAATTTGTTCGCAACTGTAAACAACGAAGGAATTGACTTACACATTATCCGTAGCCATGGGGCTCAGGGGAACTCAAGGACGCTCCTGCTTTGCGAAAGTTCAGCAGCAATACAATGTGAAAGTAAAAGTTCAAGTCAGCCACAAATCACACAACGACTGCAGTTACCGAGGGTAATTTAGTGTCTTTTTTTTTTTACCAGAAACCAATAAATGTGGAAACATGTTAGTGAACGCACACATTACTAATCTCTTAAGGCAAAGTAACATCTACATGAATGTCAGAACTCACGATTCCTTAAAACAACATCGCCCAGAGCATGAGCATTGATTTGCCTTTTCGTCATAGTGTGTGATTTTTCAGACCAGGTCACTTTCTTCCACTGACCAGGTCAGCATGGGTACCCTGACTAGGCTACGGCTACGCAGCCCCATACGCAGCTAGCTGGAATGCACTGTATGTTTTCTGACACCTTTCTATCATGGCCTTCTGTTGAATCGGACCAGATGCATATCAACGACACTTGATGAATGAGTGAATGAATGAATGAATGAATGAATCTCTGTTTTTTTGTACTTTGGACCATCTTTGGTAGGTACTTACCACAGCATACCAGGAACACTTCACAAGTCCTGTTTAGTGATTTAGCTATTGCAATTTGTTAAAGCCACTCAGATTCTCACACTTGCCCATTTTTCCTGCATCCAATACATCAACTTTGAGAACTGATTGTTCACTTACTGAATTATATAGCCCACCCCTTTAACACATGCCAAAGTTACAAGATAATCAATAACAGGTGTGTGGATATATACGTAGGCATGTAATTTTGTGATGAACTAAAAGTCGAAAATAGTATATGAATGAAAATTAATCTTAAACTAATTATCAATAAGACTTAACATTCCGTTATTTATCTGAAAAGTGAAAACATCTTAGTAACTACAATGACACTAACAGGAAAGGTATGCTGTTTATACATACTGTAGTTATCATGGTGGTTTAGGAAAACTGGACATTTTCTACAACAAACACATTTGAAGACAACAGCTTTTTCAACAGTTGTTTGCAATATAAAGTCTCGTTACTCTCTGAAAATTGAGAGAATTGCCAGTAGCACAAATATTAGCACAGACGTTATATAATAGTTTTCAACCACAGCAACATCCAACTGGTGTAACCAAACCACCTCAAATATACCAGAACTAGATTTATGACATCACGACACCTGTGGAACAATTTGTTCAAACGTTTCTGCCCAACCCATGTGCACATGTGATTTTTTTTTTTTACTATTTGTTTAAGTTTCTGTTGAATTTGGGTATCCTGGATTTAAAAGGAGCAACTAGACAACTCACAATCCAGGTGCCTTGAAACCTGACTTAGGTTCTGACTTGCTCACAATAATAACACTACATCCGGCATAATAAATCCTTTAATCATAGACACGAGACTTTAAACAGGGATCAGGCGAACATTCATGTTGTCCTGTATAAAGTACACAAGCCACTTTTATCACTATTTCTCATATTAGAGAAATTCAGAGCAGTCTGGGTTATAGGGACAGACTGTGCTAGACATATAGACAATGTGCCCAGGGATCCATTACCATGCAAATCTAACAGTTTTGATAGTCAGGATTTAGATATAACCACCTATCTAAAGTGTGCACTTGGCAGGCTAGAGGGGGTTCCAGCTGGAGAGACAGCAATCTGTCAGGTCAGCCTGATCCGGGCCAGACGGCTGAAACGATACACTGTCATTAAACCCTGGCCCGGGATTGAGAAAACAGCTGTGAGTGACAGATCTAGCCAAGACTGCCCAGCTGAACCTGTGCCACATATGTTCAGCCATGTTAGCCATAATCCTCACTATCCTATGGTCCATTCACACACTTCCAGCATGGTGTACCCTCAATACACAGCGGGTTTCGCGTGAGAAATATCATTCTGTAATAGCCGTCCCTATTTAAATTATACCTGCATGTGCTTTACTTCAGTAATGTAAAAAGCAGCGAGGGTCGTATCATTCCTGCAGTGATCTGGCTTCATGATTGATTTCTTTTCATTTTTATTTCGGGAATGTGTACCGAGTTCCTATTCTCACTTACAAGCTCCTGGAACTCAGTGACAGCAGTGTCGTGTTGCAGCACCTCAAGACAAACTTGGGCTTAAGTGTGTAGGTGCTGTATGTTATAGCGGAGATCGGAGCACGAACATCGGGCATTTTACGCCAAAGTCTATATCCCAGACCTAAACAAGTTTAAAACCTGGATCCCTCTCTAACCCTTGTTTCATCTGATCCTATTCCACAAGTGCACAGTAATCCGGCCTGTATTTTAAGAAACACATCCATTTCAGATATGAGTGAGGCTTTTGCTTCGAGAAAATTAAAACCTCAGAGATGTCTCGAATGCTGCATGGTGAAGTTAATTTACCAAACGTTATGAGATCAGTCTGTTTGACCTGGAGGTTTTCCTGGATTTGGGTATTACATTTAGTCTTGTGAAGCCCACAGTGATAGACACCATTAGTATGTTTGCATGAGCAGAATTATGCCAGTTTTGATGACATGTGTTTAATTATTGTGATAGCATTCAAACCTACATGACTTAATAAAATTGTAGGTGTTTACTGTATTACTTAGTGGTTTGTTTGTTTTTTAATGGAGTACCTTTACCACTTTGAATGTGAATATGTATTTGAGACTGCTATAGGATCATATTCAGGCGTATTTCCTGAATGTTTAATCTGATACGTGACACTAAAGTTGTAAATTCAAATAATGTTATTATTATTATCTTTATCATCGTCTATAATGCTTATCCCGTATACAGGGTCGCGAGGGCCTGGAGCGGGGTACACGGTGGACAGGGTGCCAATCCATTATAGAGCACTTATTATTATTATTATTATTATTATTATTATTAATGATAATTACTAGTGTGCATGTAAACACAGACAGCATAATATGTTACAGGGCTAACCTCCTACATGATGTCCTCTCCTACAGTCTTTACCACTTTTGCATCACACCCCTAGGGTTGAAGGCTTGTGTTGTAAGCTGCCCAATATCCAAATTGCCCCTAGTGTATAACTAGGTGTGTGGATGTTTGTGTGTTCGTGCACCTTTGCCCTATGATGCACTGGCACACCATTCAGGATGTCCTCTGCTTTGTACCCTGTGCTCCGGCTCCAGGCCTCCCCCTGACTCTAACCCGGGATATGGAAAATAAATGTATGTAGATGAACCACGGGTTTCAAGCCTGTCCACTCTCAATAGTTCTCCCCTAGGTCTGAAAGAATATGTAAATATCGTGTGCATGGTGCATCCACAATGAGTTGCCCAATCGTTCCTAGGACAGAATCCGGATCCACCAGGAATATGTGGTTCACTGAGTGAGGATGACAGAACGGCTCAGGATCAGATGTTGGATCGTTTGCAGCATAACAATATATCAGACAGAGAGTAGACTGTGTGTGTGTGTGTGTGAGGAACAGAGAGAGAGAGAGAGAGAGAGAGAGAGAGAGAAAGGAATCCCCTGAACTGTGATGGGAGTCCTGAGGGAAGGCTGGGGTTTACCTTCTCACTCTGCCTGGTAGTGTTAGCCCCCTTCGCACAGCAATGAATCAGTGATTAAACACAGCAATGAAATGATGGAGTACTGCAAAGGGAGACAGTAAGGGAATCTCCTTTTCTCTGCATCAAAACCATTTGCAGCACCGTGTCTGGCATTACGATTAGCAAGGATGTGTCTAATAGCTTTATTTAAAAATAAAAAAAAAAATAATAATAATAATATAGCATTTTCAAGGTTATGACTTACCTGGAGTTGGCACAATGGTGGTGTGTGGAGTAGCCAGGGCTCCTGAGGAGCTCAGTTCTAATCCCACAAGCGCACAGAAGAAGAGTCCACGTAGCAAAGCGAGCACTAAGCCAGACAAGTGAGACATGATGGACGAAAAGATTTCAGTTCCTCCCACAGCAGAAGAGGACACACATATATCTGTATATATATATATATACACACACACGAGTCTTGGTGAATTTTCAAGTGTCTGGTTTAAAAAAAAAAAAAAAAAGGTCTAGCCTTAAATCACATGAAAGCAAGGCCAGACACAGGAGTGATCAGAATCCCATCGCACAGAGACAGAGAGAGAGACAGAGAGAGAGAGGCTAAGGCGCAGTGTAGGAGCTGGAAAAACAACTAAACCGCTTGTCATGTCGTATCTGTGTTTCTTAGAAGTCTGGATCGAACGTCGAAAAAACCAAACTCAGTCCAAAATGACTCATACTGCGCCAGGCTGAGTCTTCATCACATTAACACGACTAGCCTGTTGAGAGGAAGAGAGGGGTCTATCTGCTAGTGTGTGTATACGTGTGTGTGTGTGTGTGTGTGTGTGTGTGTGTGTGTGTGAAGAGCCGGCTCTCTTCTCCAACACCTCGGTTACTTCTTAAGTCCCAAAGACAAAAAAAAAAAAAAAAGTGTGTACACAGACGAGGAAGAATTTCCAGTTTGGGAACAATCAGGTGCACTGGCTACAATCCTTGATCAAAAGAAGAAGATAAAAAAAAAGAACAGGCAGGTTACAATGTATCCAGACGCCTGGGATCAAAGCGAATAATAATCTTTATAGTTCCACAGAGAGCAGGCGAACATCATGATCATCATCATGTGTAGTCCCTTCAGTGTGTACACACACACACACACACACACACAGACACGGTGTCAAGCAGATCCGCCTCCACCAGTTGTTACACTGTCACATCCAGATATTTAAGTTATCCAAATAATCGCCGACATCCTGCGCACGGATCAGGAAAGCTTTATGTGCCGGGATGTGTGGTGTCAGCGTGTGGCATCGTTTCAGCAGCTTCCCAGTCGATGCAGAAGTACAAGGCAGGGGCGGAAGTCCTTATGCAAATCGCTTCACAACACGAGCAGCTGTGACGCCGCGATCAGGAGGGGGACCGACTTTAATACCTCAGCTCATATTCACGGCGGCGGGCTCCTGCCTAATGATTCCCTCCCACCACCATCACCATCACCACCCGCTCCACATACGAGCGCATATGCATTAGAATGAGGTGAAGCATGACAGTGTGGGAATGTGAAAGAGAGGACGCGCCAGAACAGAAGTTGTGCTTGTGTGGGAACCCTGCTCCTCCCC
>JAOVVA010000044.1:10277539-10296605 GCA_028565275.1 Leiocassis micropogon
ACTGACTGACGCGGAAACACGCCTCGTTGCTCTATTGTCCCACACTTCCTGCTTTTTTTTTTTTTTTTTTACTGCTCTTGCCGGCAAAACATGCCGCATGTTACATGTTCGTTAACGTCATATTTGAGTTAAAGGACGGCGTTTCGTTTCGAAAATGAGTGCCAGCACCAACACAATGCCGCGCCGCCTGGCAAACCAGACAAGTTTTTGCCTCCGTTAGGCGAGATATGATTGGTCAGAGTGTCCCAACATGGCAGGATCTGATTGGCTGCTGCTGGGAGACGCACGAGCCGCGTTCGAAATGCAGAACCCGCCAAAATTACCGCGCTATCAGTGTTAGCACGGTGATTTATTTCCTTATTTATGTAATGTTGCCGTTTATAATTTATCTCTAGGATAATGTTTCAAATTATACATTATATCCAGCTTCAAAACTGTGGGGGGGGGAGACGTCGAGACAGGGGCGTGGTCTTAACTTTTCAGGGGAAAATACTGTACCAGTTTTAAATATTACCATATGACGTCATCCAGTGATTGTATATTCATTAGATTACCCATATATCCATATGTATTGGAAAGTGTTACACCTAGAGTAGATAATAAAAATAGAATTAAATAAAATAGATTAGATTAGTTGTTAGTTTTTCAGCTGCTTTCATTGAGATGAGGGGGTCGCCAAAGCAGACAATCTGACGCGCACAACAACTTGTCACAGGTTTTATGTCGGATATCCTTCCTGACACAACCCTGCCATTTTATCCCGGCTTGGGACCGGTACTGCATCCAGTGGCTAGGGTTTGATCATGGGCTTGGAATCGATCCTGATCCATTGCAGGGTACACACATATAGACACTCACATGCTAATTCCCAGCCAGTGCCCAAACCCCAGCCTCTGGATGCAGTGCTGGTCCCAAGCTCGGATAAAATGGGAGGGTTGCGTCAGGAAGGGCATCCGGCGTAAAACCTGTGCCAAGCTTGTATGTGCAGAATGGATGGTCTGCTGTGGCGACCCCTTGCCAGGAGCAATCGAAAGACCAACAACAACAACAACAATGCTTATTCACACACTATGGGCAATTCGGGAATGGCAATTAGCCTAATCTGCATCTCTTTGGACTGTGGGAGGAAATGGTATTGCCTGGGGGAAACCCACTAAGCACAGAGAGAACATGCAATCTGCATGCACACAGACCCAAGGCGGAATCAAACCTGCACCCTCTGCAAGGTGACAGTGCTAACCACTACGCCACCCTCCACCGATGCCTGTTTATCAGAACAGTAATAAATTAATAATAACATAGTGAAGCTTTTATGGCAAGACAAGCTCAACAAACGGTGTCAAACAAACGGTTTACTTATTTATTTATTCTCAATCTGTTGCTCTCTGTCAAGCTACACATGGCACACCTGAGCCCCCAGTGATCCAGACCCCCTATACCTTCCGGACCTGCCCGATTGTTCCGCTTCTGGTTGGAGACGCCCAGTGTGTTCTGCTTGGGATGCGTGTTGTGACTGGGAACGGTTCCACTTGACCATGAAGATGGTCTGATGTAGACAGCTGTTCACAAATGACTTGTAACTGCAGTTGCTCAATAGTTCAGGACGAGAATTACTACAAACAGTTGAACCCGAGCCATCAAAAATGAAAGTAGACTTCATATTAACTTAACACCTCTCCTGTTATACTGAACGTATAGCCTCCTAACACACAGAATTGTATGAGTGCAGATCAGGTAGTTTTTTTCACCACTAAAAGCATGTACAATGGACACCTGAACACTAGAAATCGACCATGCAGCAATGCAAGAAGGTGGCTGGTTATGTGAATGGCAAGGTGCATGTGTGTAGCACTTACCTGGGGTAAGATAAGATGACTCTAGGATGTATGGTGGGATAAAATTAACACGGCAGTGTGTGGTTTTGGACAATCTTGGGCCCTGGAATTTATGTGGGCCGGGGTAGCTCAGTGGTTAAGGCATTGTACTACGGTTCGGAAGATCCCAGGTTCAAACTCCACAACCACCAAGTTGCCACTGTTGGGCCCTTGAGCAAGGCCCTTAACCCTCAATTATAAGATGTATAATGAGATAAGAAATGTAAGTTGCTCTGGATAAGAGCGTCTGCCAAATGCCTAAAGGTGAATATTACTTTGGCCTCTTTCAGCAGGAAAATCTACCCTGCCATGCTGTTCAGGAATGGTATAAGAAAAATTATAAAGAGTTTAAGGTGTTGACTTTGCCTCCAAATTCCACAGATCTCAATATGATCAATCATCTGTGGAATGTGCTGGACTAACAAGTGTGATCCATGGAGGCCACACCTCACAACTTACAGAACTTGAAGGATCTGTTGGTAACGTCATGGTGCCAGATACTATAGCACACCTTCTGAGGGCTTGTGAGGTCAGAGCTGTTTTGGTTGCGCAATCAGGAACTACAACTACAATATTCCCCAGGTGGTTTTGATGTTATGTCTGATTGATTTACATAAATGTAAAACTTTTGTGCAAGTTCATTCTTAAAACAAATTCTATAAAAAAAAAAAGTAGTGGTAATACATAACTAGGAAATGAAGAAAATAGTTAGAGATGGAATACCTCACTTTTTACTTGTAAAATTTGCAAAGAAATTTAAAACAAAATACGTTCAGAGGTGTAAAATCAACAATGATGAATGGGGCGAGAGCTTTAAAGTGTTTGGACATTGGGAACAATGGTGATCAGTGATTGGTTAATGGAGCAATATTTATTGTGGGAATGATAGTGATCAGTGATTGAGTGAAAGTGAGCAAAGAATTTTAGCACTACAGATGACACTAAGCATGGTAAACATGGATGCTAGTAGACATTTCGCCACCAAGCTAGCACGAAGCTAGCCGCTATTCAATATACTCTTTTTTTTTTTAAACCTGAACTGCATGTTACATGTAAGTAAAAGTACCTTAAGGCGAAGCAAGTAAATATGATAGTGGCAGCTGTATAAGACCCTTCACCTACAAGTCCAAGTGACTGGCACTGGCACTGTTTTAGTGTTTATTCCCACCCATTCCTATGTTAAAGAATGGAAGAAAAGCATAACTTTAGGAAAAAGTGTGTTAAGTTTTTAACTGAAATCATCCATTCTGGGGAAATATGTTTTGGTTAATGATGACATCCAGTTAAAATACTAACTAGGAGCTAAAGAAGGCTAGCTTAGCTGTTAGCAGTACCCACTAACCTAGCTTTATGTTCTCACTCACTCATCGTGTATACCGCTCTGAAATTTTAGAAGGTTTAATTAGCAGAGTAATAGCACAGTTTTGCTTAAAATATTGCAATGCACACAACATTATGGGTGACATATCAGAGTTTAAAAGAGGACAAATTGTTGGTGTGCGTCTCGCTGGCGCATCTGTGACGGCATCCAGGCTAATACCAGCATACCACCAAGAAGGACGAACCACATTCAACAGGAGTAACTGTGGACGCAAGAGGAAGCTGTCTGAAAGAGATGTCCAGGTGCTAACCTGGATTGTATCCAAAAAAACATAAAACTACAGCTGCCCAACTCACTGCAGAATTAAATGTGCACCTCAACTCTCGTTTCCACCAAAACCTGTTTATCGAGAGCTCCACAGGGTCAATGTACATGGCTGCTATAGTCAAACCTTATAGTCACTGCTAAACGACGGTTTCAATGGTGCCAGCAGCGAAAATCTTGGGCTGTGGACAATGTGAAACATGTCTTGTTCTCTGATGAGTCCACCTTCACTGTCTTTCCCACATCCGGGTGAGTTACAGTGTGGAGAAGCCCCAAAGAAGCATACCACCCAGACTGTTGCATGCCCAGAGTGAAGCATGGGGGTGGATCAGTGTCAATATCATGGCATTCCCTAGGCCCAATACTTATGCTAGATGGGCGCGTCACTGCCAAGGACTACCAAACCATTTTGGAGGACCATGTGCACCCAATGGTTTAAACATTGTATCCTGAAGACGGTGCCAGGTATCAGGATGATTGACAGAGTGGTTTGATAAACATGAAAGTGAAAGTTGAACATCTCCCATGGCCTGCACAATCACCAGATCTAAATAATATTGAGCCACGTTGGGGTGTTTTGGAGGAGCAAGTCAGGAAATGTTTTCCTCCACCAGGATCACGTAGTGACCTGGCCACTATTCTGCAAGTGGTTGTTTTCCAACGTAGAAAGAAATAAAATTCAGGAAAGACAATTATTAGACTTTATAATAATATCTAATATCAGACTTTGGACTGGTAGTATACGTGACACACTGCCATATCTACTGAGCTACTGTGTGCATTCAGACAAGATAGTGATGCTTAATGGGACCAAACCAGGCTTTAAAACTGCACCCTGAGAATATGGAGTGGTGGAATAAATCAACACCACTCACATACACAGTCAGTGGAATTGACTAAAGTCTATTTGATTTACTCACAATCCAGTGCGTTTAAAAGTATTGCTGTATTAACACAGTACAGTTTAATAACACTGTAATGTATAGCTTAACTCTTAAGCTGACGTCTTTCTGCACCTAATAAGCCTGTTAGAACATTAGAGCAATAATTGACATTCTGCAGCCTACAAAATATTCATGTAACGAACCATGACAAGACAAATCTGCATCATATGCTTCATTGACATTTTATTCACGTCAGATGAAAGAACTTATCACACTCACCAGACTTGTTTTGCTTGTTGGTTCTTAAAAAGGAAACGAAAATGAAAAATACGAGAAACACAGAAGAATTGTAAATGAATGTAATTTAATTTTAGAGATTGTTATTTTAGTTAACTGTTATAGTTAACTTTTGAATTTTAATTGGTAAAAATAATATGTGTGAGTCAAAATTGCTGTCTTCGGGGGGATTTTGTTTAGTGGGCTAAAAAATATCCAACCCTCTAGGCAACGCTAAGTGAAGTTAGATACAAGAATAACAGGGCTTTGGAGGGGGGAAAAAAGCAAGAAGAGATTCTTTAGCAATAAGCAGGTCATGGTCGTGGGAAGCTATGCAAACAGGTGGCAGATGGGCCCAGAAAGGCCACCTTGCAGTGCCAGTGTATATCTATGTGTGTGTGTGTGTGTGTATTTGTGAGGCACAGGGAGAGAGAAGCAGCTCAGAAAAATTGAAGAGAGGCATAATTTGATATGAGCACACAGGCGGGAGAGAAGGAGGCAGACAGCCAAGCAAGTAGCAGGGGGATATGGACAGGCTAAGCACATGGCAAAGGAGTTAAGGGAGTGCTTTACTGTAAGACAGGGTGTCTTTCTGCTAAGTTAATGATGCAAACATTATCTATGTCGAGACCCACAAATGAACAAATTAAATAGTTAGTCAAAGACCATGATCATAGCTATGTTATGAATGAGCTGTTCATGGTAGCACATTTATGAATACATTTTTGGTAAAAGGTTTTTATTTAGATTACTAAGAATATTATTAATAATTGTGGACATTCCCATGAGGTGGGTGAATAAGCAAATTATTTAGAAAGCATAATTTGGATCAACATTGATAAATATATGATGTAATGAATAATAAATTATGATGGGGTCTAAACAAACATCCCACACTTTAAATTATTTATTTGTTGTTTGTTTATATATTTATTTATTCGTTCATTTTTCAGGAACAAATTCTCAATGGGTTAGAAGATGTGATAAATTTTTCATAACAGCGACTCTGTCCATAGCTCCAGCTGCTGAGTAAATCGCACGCGTATATGAATGTTACAATATATTAAATACATTAGCGTTTCAAAATTAACAGCAAATTCATGGGTATTTATTTAGGAGACACATAAACAAATAAATAAAAAGATTGATTTGTGGGTTTTTAATAAACGTTTACTTATATTAAAGAGAGTAAAAAGGGAACAGGGTTTTATAGCTGCTATGATTAAGTGATATCAGGAACAAACTTGTTTAGCAGATGTTCCACAACATTTAAAAAATAAAAAATAAATGCGTACAACTTGTCATTCCTAAACACTTTATTTTTTACTCATCTTGGCAAATCCTTGTGGCATAAGAGTAGTAACACTGGGCATGATTTTAACTGAAAAGAATACACTTTGTAACACCGCATAACCCCACCTCGTCATTGATTATTTCCTAGAACAGCACACCCCATCATGCTTTACATTTAATTATATATATTAAGTCATGAAAAGCAGTCTTAATATGTTAAAGCTTGCAAAACAAATAACGCAAAATCTGAAATGTTAATACTGGCATGTTGAACATATTGACATCCTGCAGCCATACAACATACAACAAAATAGTTATGTAACTCCCCATGGCAAGACAAATTGGCATTATGTGCTTCAGGCGAATTCAACTTTTACATAATAACCTGCCCATAATTCTTAGAATAATGCAACCGTTTTTCAAGCATGACATTTCTGCTTACATAATGTGCATAACAAATCTTATGTCAAAAAAAGCCAGGATACATAATAAAACAATGAACACAATAAAATATTGCACATAAAAGAGTAACTATGTAGATACTGACACATTTAGTAGAAGGCTTGTTTCATTTGATTCATTCGAGGCACATATTTTATTAGTGTATTCCTTTAAAATGCCTGGCACAACATATCATAGTTGTGTTCATGACTATAATTAAAAATCACAGCTTCACTTCCCAAAGCTTATGTTTGTCATTCTATAACTTGGGGTCTGTTCCATGTCTGTACATTCTATGTCCATATTTCGTCTCAATAATTTTTTTTAAATATCATATTTTACCTATTCCTTTCCTAGGCAAAGCATGTTATAATATCACACAAACATTATGTGTAAGGTATGCTTCATGTAGCTTGACAATTTTCATAATGTTGCCAAATTTACCATTTTTGCAATTGAGAGTTTCTTGGTTTCAAATAAATACCATTAGAGTGTTAGGGTAAATACAGTACAAAAAATATATATTTTTACATTGGTCTTATCATTTAAATAATGGCATTATTAGTTTTGATTCGCGCCTCAGGTCAGTGTGTATGGAGTTTGCGTTCCTCCGAGTCCTCCAGTTTCCTCCCACAGTCCAAAGACATACAAATTAGTCCAATTGGCATGAATGATTTCAAATCATTGACCCGAAATTATGGGTCAAAATAAGGAAAATGCCAAATATGTTACCTTCAACTTGTTAATATTCAAGCTCTGCAACTAGCAGATGTGTTACGCTGAAGGAATGTACTAACCTGAACCACTATTTGTTCTGTTGCGAAAGAACATTGTTATTGTACTTTTTTTTAAATAATGTGAAATGTACCCCAAATTCTAGAATGATTCATTTACTAATCTTCTCTAGGAATTTTTCCTTCCACATTTAGAAAAAATAAATAAAAATTATGGCACCCATGAATTTTTTATGCTGATTGTTATTTATAGGTCTGTTATAAGCTTGTTATTGGTAATAAAGAACCCTTTATAGAAAGACAAAAAATTGCCTCCACTTGTTTATGACTTTTTTTAATTAGGGTATTTTTCACTTATAAACACATGGCAATAAATTTAATTAACCTGTTATTTTCTTATTTTGTTTTAAATCACTGTTTCTTTTTTTTATTATTCTTATTGAGTACCTGTATTGGAGCCAGGAACACTGGACATGATGTGGAGATACGCCCTGGATGGGATGTCTTTCAGCTCCCGGGAACAATGGATTAGTCTCATCGCTGCAATACTCTCTAAATCATTATATCAGGTTGCCAATCCTGCTCCTCAGGTCCTACTGTCCTGTACATTTAGGTGTTTCCCTGATATTATCGGAAAAGGCTGTTAATTAGCTGATTAGTTATATCAGGTACTATACTACATCAGGGGGTCAAAAACTAAAAATAAATTGATTTGGCTTTATCAGATTGAAATGGCATTAGGGAACATGGTTATTTTCTTTCCATATATTAATTAAGCTTGTTTTTTTTTTTTTAAAGGAATGATTAGTAATGCAGTGCTGTGCAAAAGTCTCTCATATTTTCATATTTTGCTTCCAAAGAGCCAGACTTTCTTGTACTTGATTTTGTAATGTATTCTTGAGGAATAGTTCTACAGGTCTCCTGAAGGACTTCTTGGCTCTCATTTTTGGCAAGTTTTTGGCTCTTATTTTCTGTCCTGTCCCTGACCAGTTGCAGGGGATTTTTTTTTTTTTGGTTTGTTAAGCCATACAGTGACCTATAAATCATTCAAGCATAAAAAAAACATCTAACTTAAGACAGGAACCAGTGAGAAACAGGTGCAAATGATGAGACAGGAGATTAGTATGCTGCTGCTGATGCTGATTGCTGAGTGATTGGAACAGATGAGAGGGGAAATGAGGTTGCTGCTGAGATTGTTATATAAAAGATCCAATTTTAAAATCGTTTCATATATTTACGCACTTTGTAGCCTGTTACAGTCAAACATTTGTTCCAAAATCTTTCATTTATATTTATCGATATCATTTCATTTAATTCAATAAGAAGAAATAAGGCGTGGTTCAAGACTTTGCACAGTACTGTACATTTTTCACAGGTCAATTTATACTCGTTAGAGATCAGACACAAATAACCATCTGAAGGATGTCTGTATTAAATGTTTTTAAGACCTGCTGGAACATGCAGCCAAACTTTCACAGAAAATTTCCTCTCCTTGTTATTTTGTTACTTCTATCTACACCATCAGTTTCGACAATTGACGTGGTTAAGATGGATGCAGCTGACCGCTTCTAGACGACACACATCCACATGACACGCTCCTCAGATAGCTGTAGCAAAGAGGAAGATCTGCAGGAGGGGCATGACCTTAAGGGTTGATAGGTCAGCAAGGACAGCCTGTTACAAGAAGGGATGCAATAAATAATGAAAGGAGATGTTTAACACCACTTTCAATTCAACACTTGAGTAAAAGATTGCTGTAGATCACGATGGAGTCACATAATTCCAAGTTGTATCAGGGAAAAAAAGAAAATCTGATTTATTATTAGAATAAAAAAAAAAACATCAACATGGGATGTATTAGGAATTGAATCGCTATTGTTTAATTCAAACTATTATTAACTATTATTACTACAACATGTTGATGGGTGTGACACAAACCACAAAACCTTTAACGTCTGTTAAATATTGTTATACCACTGTGCTGAGTCATTCTTTATAACAGCAGAGCTCTGCCAACAGCTCTGGATGTAACTGCTTCTAATACATTGTCGTTTTTATAATAACGGACTGTAGGAAGGGACATTTATGACACATGCTTCACACTCTGACTACTGATAATTATTATTATTATTATTATTATTATTAACAAATATCACTGTATACCAAATAAAAGCTTTAGCTAAGTTCAGAGTAATAGGAAATATTTATGGAATGAGTCTCCAGTGTCAGTGCTTTGCAAGAATTACATTCCAAAGACTTACATAAGCATAACTTAGCATAATTTATACTGTAATATTTCCAGCTAAAAACAAACAAATCAACAAAATTCATACAATCATTTACATCCTATACACAAATATCTAGCATTTTATCAGTGTTATGGATGCGATATTACACTAACTTTTCAAAGGGCGTGCCAACTAAAGCATCACACTTGTCCCGTGAAATGAATGAGCACAAAAAGTGAAGATTTTAATTTTGGAATAAATTATTCCTGGTGATACGGATGTGGCATTTTTCAGGGTATGGATGTGACGTGTCTGAATCAGCCCTTTACGAACATGAAACATTTGAAACAGTAATTGTAAAACAAACTAACTATAAAATGATTACATCAGCAACTGATGCTGACTATTCACTGGTCCCTTTCCCTCTTACTTTTCCCTCTCTTTTTCTTTGTAGGTTTCATCATTTTTGGCCCTATTTGTGCTTTTGATGCTCAGCATTAAACTGTTTAATTTACAAGTAAAAGTAAAATATAGGCAGATGTAATATAACCATGCCTAGTATATCAGTATGGTTTGTTAAGAACCTTATGAGTTATGCTCACTTTTCCCCCATGGTAAGGTTAACCTTGGCATAAATAAAAACAAGCAGATTTATTTGGTGTAAGATGAATAAACCACCTTGGTACATGGTGTTATTGGAAACTAATAAATTAGCATGGGGTGACAGTGTTGCCCCATCCTGTCCTTGATCGTTGTCCTAACCCTTATGTTTTATTTCTTCCTTGATCACTTAAAACCCTTGTTTATGCTTCAAAAAATGGTGTCCAGCAGCCACCCTAAGAGAGCAAAAGTGAGTAGTCACTACAGCTAGAGCCAGGCTCTGTAGGCCAAGATGCTGAGCAAGTGGGGGAGTTGCAGAAAAGGAATCAACTAATTTACTTGCCATAAAGCCTAAAAGGCCAGAACTTCAGAATGGGTTGTGCATTCTACATTAGCATTCTCAAGCTCTGGCCTTTTAGGCTTGGTGGCAAGTAAATTTAGAGGCTCCTATCATGTTTGCGGGTGTCTACAGTTTCATACCCCAGGCCCGGGGTGCTAAAAATATTGTATGTTATGGTACGTTCTTTAGTAGGGCTAGGTGCTACATGAGCAAGCAGATAGAGTGCAGCAGCATCTTCCCTTCCCCGCCTCAGGTCCGTGCGTCAGTGTGTTACAGCCAGGGGCCGCCGCCAACGACTCAGATGAAATTTTACTACAGCTGTCAATCCAACTGTCGCCTGAGACAGCATCAAATGATGCTGCTCTTAAAATGCTAGCTATTCATGTGACCGTCCTCTATATTAAAGTGTTCCTAATTAAAAGACATGTTAGGAATCTGTTTTACACTCAGGGAGAACCAACACACAATCCATCCATAACCACATGTGATGTCTACATGAGGAGCACATTAAGTGTAACACTAATAAAATTAAAAGCCTTAGAGGTAATACGTTAAAGATGCTTAATCTCTGTATAGAAAAACACACAAAACTGCTTGTTCGCAACACATAATGCATTTGGGTCTGGACATTTACGGGCCCTGGAGGGAGGGCGCGTGGTCTGAATTTAAAAATGTCCAGGCCAGCGATTCTAAGACGTGCCTCAGGGAGGCTGGGTTACTGGTGCTGGCTGTAAGTCAACACGCTATTTCAGTACCTTTCGCCTTCTCTCATGCACACACGCTCACCTCAGCTGAGGCCAATGATGTCACCTCCATCAGATTTTCAGCCCGGAACGTGAAGACGGCAGCCGCCAGGACTACAGAGGAAATGAGAAGGACAGCCGATCAAATGTAGGCGTCCACGTGACAGGTTTAAATATTTGCTTCATTTATAAAAAGGGCAGCAGACTGAGATTTCACGAAACAAACAACAACAACCAAAACAAATATGTCATCTATTAAATATTAGTCTATTTATCTGTTCAGAGTCTATCAGGACTGACCCACCTGCTACTATCTCCAAGGACTCATAGCCAAGGATACGGTCCCATAGCAACAAGAGTTGGTCAGTGGATAGGTATCCTGAGAAAGCCCGAACCATCCACTTAAAGGCGATACGCAATCTGAGTTGGAAAATGTTATTTATTACCAAAATGAAAACTTAGATACTGTCTCTTTAAAGACTTTAAAAAAAAATGTCTAAGCCCAGCTAGCTTGATGGTAAGTGTTTGTACAATTGAACAAAGATTGTGGGCTCTTCCTTTGTGTCCCATGCTACTCTTAATCCTGTAGGATACTGATAAGTAAATAATGAAACTAACAAACAAACAAATGCCTTTTTTTTTCTTATCAGTATTTTATATGGGTAGACTTGCATGTGCATATTATAAGCACTAGATGGCGCCATTTAAATATTGAATCCAAGAAGATATTCTTAAAGGTCTTTTTCTTCTGGTCTTCTGATTGTTTCTTACTAGTTTGGGTATAATGGAATATTAAATATCAATCTTTCCATATCACATAATAATAAAAATAAACATATATAAAACCATACACCAATCAGTCATAACATTCTGACTACTGACCGGTGGAGTGAATAACATTGATTATCTCATTACAGTGGCACCTGGAAGTGGATATATCACAGAGCATATATTACAGAACATTTTGTCGGAGAAATTGATTTGTTGGAAGCAGAAAAATGGGATTCAATAGGAAGCAAATAGTTTGATGGCTGAATCAGAGCAACTGCAGCTTTTGTGGAATGTTCCTGGTCTGCAGTGGTCAGGACCTACCAACAGGGTAGCCCTGTGTAGTCCAATCAAATAGAAGAGCCAGTGTAGCTCAAATTGCTGAAAAGGTTAATGCTGGTTCAGAGAAATTGGTGTCGGAATACACAGTGCATCTCGGTTTGTCGCATAGCTGCAGATCAGGATGCCCATGCTGACCCGAGCTGTTCTGCTGGGAAAAACCTTGGGTCCTGCCATTAATGTGGATATGACTCTGACGTGTACCACACACCTAACAAAAGTACATCCCTTCAGGGGAACGGTATTCCCTTATAGCAGTGGCGTCTTTCAGCAGGATAATGCGCCGTGCAACCATGTAAAAATGGTTCAAGAATGGTTTATGGAACACAACAATGAGTTTGAGGTGTTGACTCGACCTCAAAATTCCCCAGATCTCAATCCAATTAAGGAAGTGGGATGTAAAAAAAAAAAAAAAAAAAAAAGTCTGATCCATGAACACTGCAGCGAGCAACTTGCAGGACTTAAAGGATCTGCAAGTTGTGACGGCTTGGTGACAGATACCATAGCATACCATAGCATACCATCAGTGGTTTAGTGGAGTTCATACCTCGACATGTGAGGGCTGTTTTAGTGGCAAAAGGGGAACCTACTCAATATTAGGCAGATGGTCATAATGTTATGGCTGATCAATGTTTATAGACATAAGACAGTACCATTACTTACAAAAGGTGTCTACAAAATGGTGTCTAAAGCAAATTAAAATCTACATCAACTATCAATGCATTTATAAAGTCTGACTTGTCGTGATGCGTATAAATGTAATAAAACACATGACATAAGGAGGATGCAATGTGCTTCAGACTTACGGCTGGGCCCCAATCTCTTGTAAATGATAGAAGAGCTGGGGGAGATGAGTTTGAAGTAACCTCTCAAACTGCAGACAAAGAGAAACTATACCCTGTATAAAACCCACATCCACACACACACACACACACACACACACACACACAGAACATTTACAGACCATGAAACATGCACCTACCAGACGCATAGTGAGACATTCTGTATTAAGTGCTTACGGAGGGGGAGGAGGAGATGGAGTGCAGTCTGAAGAAGTAGCGCACATACATCTCTCTGAATACGCTATACAGCTTGGATGGCTCGTTGTACAGGAAACACAGGGGAGCCACTGCATCACATGCACACACACATAGTAATATCATCAGTGGTGACTTAAACACTGGTTTAACAGCTGTCATTTATGTAGTTGGACAATTAGGCAATCATGTTGCAGCAGTGCAATAAATAAAAACCTGCAGATAAAAGAGCATCAGTCTACGTCAAACATTAAAGTGAGGGGGAAAAATGTCTCCTCTGTGACTTTTACATGATTGTTGGTACAAACAGCATTGTTTGAGTATTTCAGTACAACTCCTGTCATTTTCCTGCACAGAAGCCTCTAGAGGTGACACCAAAAAGAGATAAGGACTTCTGTGAAAGGAAACGCCTTGTTGATGAGAAGAGAGATCAGAGAGGAAAGGCCAGATTGGTTTAAACTGACAGGAAGACTACGACAACCCAAATTACTACATTGTACAACATCGTGAGCAGAAAAAGCATTTCAGAATGTCGAATCTGTCAGCCAAGAAGGGGAATGTAAAATGACAGCCAGCAAAGCATTACAGAAACTCCAAAACTGAACACGGGAAACATTTCACCTGCTCTGTTTGAAACCAGCTGTCCAGTTTCAGATTTTTTTCAACTTGGTTAATAATTATTATTATATAATTTTTATAATTTAGAGCGGATGTCTCATTGAGAGCATTTTTTATGTACAACTCCATAAAAGATAAATAATGTGGTATATAGCCTATTTAGCATAAACAATAAAAACAGTTTTTTAAAAATATCAAAATTTTATTAACAAAATATTAACTGATGCATTGTTTAAACCCCCTATAGGAGGTCTTGCCCATAAGTTGCACTGGGTCAACTCATTCCAACCATAAGGTGCTGGTTATAAAGATTTTTTTTTCAAGGTGAATTTAGGGTAACCAAAATATGTGCAGATTACCAGATAGGCACATATTTTGATGTGGGACAGGTTTTTACACCTTATGACCTTCCTGACACAAGCCTTTCCAACTTATCCGGCCTTGGAACTGGCACCGCCTAACACCTCAGTTACTGCGTTTGGTTCCCTGATCAGGGTTCATACTAAGTCCATCAAGAAAACACCAATAGTTGCATAGTACTTCTCCAATTCATAATTGTAATGAGAATGTTGAAAGTTTGCCATGATTGCTGTCATGATTTTGAGTGCTAAACTCAACAACGGAGGTTAAATAACTTGGTCATATTCAATAACTAGACTGTAGAACTACATAGATCAAGATACAGATATGCCAAAGCCTGACTATCTGACCTTGTCATATAACTGAAAGTAGTCAGTACAGAAGCTATGTTGTGTGATGGATTGAATGACACTGTGGCAGACAAATGGCACTCAAAGTTTTAAGAGTAGAGACAGAAGTATACAAAAGCAAACAAAACATCTCCTTACTCCATTGTGGGCAATATAGGGGACTGTATAATAGTTCTTCTGATGTCAAAAGAGAAACAAACATCAATAAAAGAAAACCAATTTGTATTTTTCATCTGTGAAAAAGATGTTTAGCCTGAGTTTTGTAGGACAATCTTCTGTCTAACCAAATTCCTTAATATTTATAACTAGATGTGCCCATGACTTCGTTGGCATGGAATTTCATTGCACACACATAAGCGCAGATCAAAGAATGTACAGCGCCATCTCTTGAATTTTGAGAAGAACTAATGATCTTTCCAAGGCCATTTTTTTAATGATATAAGGGTGTTTTACATCTAAATTTCATTGTATCTTCTCTTCCCGTGGACTGATTACAATGAAACAAAGTCTATATTTTACCTCAAGCTTGGCCAAAGCTTGTGATGCATGCACAAACAGACAGATGAAAATTCCAAAAAACATTTTTATGTTCTCTATTCCTCATCACCCATACACTCTCCCCCCCCAAAAAAATGATCTTTTCGCAAATATCATCAATGTACAGACATGCCAACATTACAGCTTTATTATATGTATAGATTGTATTTAAGACTTTTTGATAAGATCTCCATTTAAAGCGTAGACAGGATTGAGCACATGATTGTCCAAATACCTAAGTGCACAAATGAGCACCGGTACTGTGATTCCCATTAAAATGATAAAAGTTAAAACCGCAACTAAATGTCCTCACACTCACCATACATCGAAAAGCCATGGAAAGGGATAACACCTAAAAAAATTAAAAAGAAACATGTCATCCAGTGAGAGAGTTGTGCCTGTTCGATAGCAGGGGTGCCATCGTTAAAAACAGCAATGAGTAGCATTATGTACAGTATTACGATTACGAAGAGTCCCATTACAGGTCAAAGAAATATTTTGGGAAGTAGGGAATAGGTACCATTTGGAGGATACACCACAGCAAACTCCTCTGCACCAGTCTTGCCTGAAAAAAGTAAAAAGGTTTTATTGATTAGAACAATAAATGGTACAAAAACAAAGAAACACAACACCAGCTAAATCACAATGCTGTTAAATTCTCATTGGTCATTGGTCAGAGGATAGTGATGATTTCATTATTTTAAGAGCTACAGTAGACTCCAAGAACCACTCTTTCACAAATTGAGTTCTGGAATATGCCTGTGTATCAGGAAGGTAAAAATCTATTGATGAGAAAACCTGGCCATTCAGTACATTCAGATCATCAGCTGACTGGGTTTTATTGCTACATAATGTTGCTGAGTCTAGACCTGACCAACTGAAGCAACCTCAGATCATAAAACAGCGGGCACTATGCATGATGGGTGCGTCGCTTCATGCGGTTCCCTTCTTACACTGACACATCCATTACTCTGGATTATTGTCAATCTGAACTCATCAGACCTCATGACCTTTTTCCATTGTGCAACGGTCCAATCATTAAGCTCTGGAGCATATTAAAAACTTCATATGTTTTTGCAACTACGCAACTTACATAATTTATGAAGTTTTTCCCCGACTTATATTTCTTCCACAAAGTTGACGGTTCATCACTATCTTTCCAAGTTTTAATAATATGCTGGTTAGTTCTTAACACGGTTCCAGTCATAGTCATGTTTTCTTTGCTTGAAACAAGCCAATAAATTATTGAATGATTTGAATTTTTTAGGCCAGGCAGTACAAGACATCATAATTTTTTTTGAATAAAAATATACAAACAATTGAAAGGCATGATCATTAATTAGTATATTTAGCAAAATCATGTCCTAAATGTTGGGCGGCACGATGGCGTAGTGCAGATGGATGAATAACAAGATGATAACTAGATGCAGATTAGGTTAACAGGCATTTAAAAGTTGCCCATAGTGAGTGTGTGTTGTACCCTGCCACATGCCCTAAATCTCATGGGATTGGCACATCAGAGATTATTCTTCTATAAGAGTTAATTTAGGGATTATTCTTCTTTAAGAGTAAATTTAGGGTCAGGGGTAGCTCAGTGGTTAAGGCATTGAACTACGGGTTCGAAGAAGTCCCACAACTACCAAGTTGCAACTGTAGGACCCTTAAGCAAGGGCCTTAACCCTCAACTGCTTAGATGTATAATGAGATAAAAATGGAAAACTGCCAAACGCCAAAATGTATTTAGTTATGTTTTATTCCTTATTTAACACATTAATTGTTCTTAGAATTAACTAACCTGATAATCTAATATAATACTGTATAACTGAGTAACAGACTGTGTTGCATGATAACAAAACAGTAATGCAGTTTCTAATGCAGATTCAAACATGCACTAAAATTGAGAGACATGCACTTATAAGGACATTACCCTGGATGTAGGATTTGGGAGGAGTGGCACTATTATAGTTAAAGTGCTCTAGAACAGCAGTGTCTCGAGAAAAACACAAGAGAACCTGTTAAAAAAACACACACAAATTGTCATGAATTACTATCATTATGGGTACATTGTGTCCTCAGAAACCTGCCCCAAAACACACACACACACACACACACACACACACACACATACACATACACATACACACGCACAGAGAGAGAGAGAGAGAGAGCAAAGTGACCTGACTACAGAAAATGTAATTTCTTTTACATCTATGTTAAATTAATCAGGTGCAATTTGAAGAGCACTGTACTTAAATATCGCATGTCAATCATCACATTCCAAAAATTCTAATAATAGTAACAAAAGGAACAGATTTAATTTTACAGTTAGTGCATTTCTGGTCATTTTAGTGTTTTTTACTAATCAAATGCTTTAATGAACAGAAAACCTCACATTATTGAAAATGCTTGCATAAATAAAAGATCTATAATGAATTATATTCCAGAGACAAGTGTGCATTTCTAATATCGATCCTTTCTATAACTAAACTGTAGGACTCTGCAAACAGTATTGCTATTACAAAACATATCAAAAGACAACACAGTTTTATCTGCTCGGAAACTTCGAGGAAAAACCAATATTTATGTTCGGCCATGCTGCTGTTAATCATTTCACACCTGTGGCCTGGGACAGAGAATTTGCTCTTGCAACATTTCACTACACCTTAGCACCTTTGAGTTGGTTCTTGCTCAATAAATGCTATCAGGATGTTAACTACAGCTGCCATCGTTGCTGAAAGAAGTAATTACATCGAGCTGAATGTGGGTCAGACGTACTGTATTTAAGGAACCTAAAAAGAAAATGAGTTTAACTGTAAGTGAAACAATCCACGCAAAGCGTAATACGTGAGTCGTTATCTATGATTGAAAAGGTTCGGGGATATTTTTGGCAGTGTGCAGGCCAGCATATTCTGGGTATCATCATGACGGAAGAAATGTGGGCTTGAATAGATGATGTACTTTAAAAGTTTAGTTTATAATGCTGTGTGCGTTTCACGGTTCTGATAATGCAACATTATCTCTCTATGTAAAAAGAAGGGCTTTGAAAAGAAATGTGAAAAATGGCATGACAGAGTACACGCAGGAATGGTATTAACTGGTTTAATGAAACAATGTAAAATTATTATACAGAATAAAATATGAAGTGAAATACATTAACCAGGTTGTGCTTAAAATTTGGGTTGTGTATAATGTGCAAGTGTGTGTTTGGTGAGAGGCGGGATAGAAATGTCTGACAGCTTTGACCCTGTAGGGACATTTGGCTGGTCCCCAGACCGGTTTTTCTCCTCAAAAACTGCAAGTTGTATTTAAAAAGAAACAAAAGGCTTCCTTTAGGTTACTGGGGTTAAGGTTACTGTAGGTATCAAAATAGAATCACGTAGTTGCTATGTGAGGACCTTCCACTGACAAATAATTATGTCGAATGGAAGGTCCTCACAATGCTGGTGAGATAAACATGTGCCACAAGTAAGAAATGTAACAGTATACAAAAAAGGTGTTGGGAAAAGTCATATGGTGTGAGGTTGGCTAGAACACTCACCTGATACAGAAAGTCTTCAAACACAAAGTAATAGTCGTCATTACTTGCAGTCAGCTTTACATCCTAAGGTCAGTGGAAAAAGAAGCAGAATTGAATTGCGTATTCACTCAATAATTAGGCTAATTGTTAGTCAGGATATGATAATTGCCCAACTAATCTAATCGAAATCAAATATGACTAACAAACACTTGGAAGCATGCTAATATTCAAGTCAAAAAAGTGGGGTTTAATTCTAATAAAGTGATTTGACTAATACAAACAAGGTGGGAAATATATTAAGGCAATAAGAACATGCACATGTAATTTGTTAACAAAGAAACTGAAAGAGATGCTTTCAACATTTAACTTCAGTGCATTTTGTAAATATAAAATAATAAAATATGATTCCAATTAATTTTAATTACACTTTTCAATTGGGAACTGAGAATACTAATTCTATAATATTCTTATTTTATTATATA
>JAOVVA010000044.1:10309609-10319765 GCA_028565275.1 Leiocassis micropogon
GCAGGTTAATTTGTTTTATTTTTACTTTATATTTTGTGTTAATTATTTTTATGTATTTATTTTTTTGAGCTGTGGAAGGAATAATTATTTCTTATGGGAAAATTAAATTTGGAGTGTTTAATTTGGAGTGTTTTGGAATACGAGCCCACTTCCGGAACAAATTATGCTCGTAATCCAAGGTTCCACTGTATACACTATTTGGTAAATGCGACATTTTTGCTACATCATTCCCATATTCCGGAAGTAAATTTTATGCATTTTAAAAGTAATGATAACTTTAGTTCTATTTAACATATCTGAAAACGTATAAGCAGTTGTTGTTGTTTTTAAATTGGTGTGTTGCTGGCATGGATCTGTGCTGCTTCAGTTTTAAGGGTTAAATATGGTTTATTTTTTTTCCCCCGGTGTATTTTCTTGAGTACCTTTCGAGCCAGTGGGACTCCCAACTCAGTACACATGCTGTTCAAACTCTTCAGGATCCTCTTCTCCCAGCATGCCTGTGAAAAACACAGCCATACTCACACAGTGGTGCAGATGTGTGGTGAGCACAGAAGGGTTTGAACTAGTGTGAATGTGGAGACTAAGGAAAAAGAATTGTACCTGGGCTTTGCGCATGTATTCCAGCGGCTCTTTCATGTGCTCAGGGGTAGCTGCAGGGTGAGCGGGTGGAGGCAAACTGTACAACACATACACACACACACATTAAGCCAAGTGTTATAGGTAGCTACTCAGCCAAAACATGGAATTGGTGCTAAAAAGTGCAGTGAACTTAGGTGAAAAGGTGAATTTTCAGGTAGGATCATGTAATACCATTTTTCATAATAATTCATGCTTCTTATCTCCTGATCCTTGCCTCGTTTTTTGTAAATATGCATACAAATGTATATTATTTTAAATATGAAGAAACCCATTGCTAAATACAGCAATTATAAAAAAAAGTCCTTCAATGATTTTAATGAACTTGGCCAATTTAGACCTCACATGAAAAGCAAATTTGTTAAGATATTGCAATATTGAATTTGACATGGTTACACTACAGATATTTTTTGCTTTTTAAGCTTTTACCAAATTACAATTTAAGCAACAATTTTTCAGGTCATATGCTTCCAGAGGCTTATACCAATTTCCTATCAATACTCATAAAGAATATAAATAATTTGCATTTTAAATTATTATTGTTTGAAGAGAGACAGTGTAATGCTGAAAAATGGCCATTTTTGGGGAAAACATAAAATCATGTCTCCAAAACGGTTAAAGTTAGCAACTTGAAATTTTTTTGTGAAGCAAGATCCACTTCCATGTTGCATAAACTTCAGAACTGGCTTTTTTGGCTTGCACATTTTCGGCATTATATATATAACATAAAAAAAAGAATTAAATCAGCACCAATACTGTGTTTTGGTCAAGTGTATATGGATTATGCATGTATCATATATATACTAATTAATATGAAAAACTGTTGAATATTGAATATTTTGTACATGCTTTTTATGGAGAGAATATGCATACAGTGGATATAAAAATTCTACATACCCTTATTATTGCAGATTTTTGTGATGAAACCAAAAATGAACAATAAAACCACATCTTTTTTTCTCCACATTTAATCTTAATGTTAAAAACAAACTGAAGAGTTTTATAGAGGAAAAAAAACATAGGTGCATAACTGTGATACCCTTTTATAAGGGAAAATTCAACTGTGCTTAGAATTAAAGTAAGTACTTATCAGGCACTTTTAATCAATGAGGTGATACTGATTAACCCCAAATACAGATCAGCTGTTTCTGTAGGATTTTCTTCTTCGTTTCATCTGACTGCTGGAGCCACAAAACATGTACCAGAACTCACTGTTCAAAGGTATCAATCATGACTGGGATACAAAAGAATTTCCAGATTATTATATGTACCATGAAACCCTGTGAAGTCCGTCATCAGCAAGTAAAGAAAACAGGACACCGCAGTGGACATCCATCCCAAAAAATACTACGTCCTTCCGAAATTCACCAAAGAACAAGAACATGCCTCTGTTAGACAGCTGAAGGTGAAGAAATGATAATAACAACACAAAGCACAAATCCAGGCCAACAAAGGAACAGCTTCAGAAGAACAGCTCCATTTTTTGAAAGTGCAATATTATAAGCTAACATTGCTTTAGTTAAGGAATGTACAACCAGGTTATTTTCCCTTCAAAATATACTGCCTCCATTTGTTTTTTGCTTGTATTTTGTTGGTTGTTACTGTAAATCATCCTTTATGTGATCCTTTTATTTTAAAAGGCATTTGTAGACTTTTAATATTCGTTGTACATGGGCCACATCTATTTAAATAAAAGAAAGATTTTGTCTGTGCATTAGTTACAACTCGCTCTTTCAATGATCTCTTTACGTTCCAAACATAGGAGGAGTCGAAACCTCCAAAGATTTCCTGTCTGTTTGTAGGTTGGTCTGTATGTCTACATGTATTGTCTGTACTGTATATATGTCTGTCCAGCCAGATTTTGTCACAGCATCATGGAAAATATAAAATAAGTTCAGTCATGTCCCTCGCACTTTTGTAGAACCACGCTTACACAGATAGAACCCATCCATTTTGTCCTGTTAGCTACACTTGAAACCTGTAAGCCTGGTTGTTTATTTCCATTTGAGTAGTCGGAAAACAGGATAAGTAAATCAGTGATTTGGGGAACTTTTGTGTGGTCACCCAATTAGATTTATGTAGCCTAATTTACTACCACCTGTCAGGAAATAAACAAAGCGGCTGCCAAGATTCCCTGCTCGTCATGCTTCACTGGAGTGAATATTGAAGCCGCACATTGCAGAGCCACAGGAAAATAAGCACATATGTCAACTGGGAAAAGATATCCCAGAGAACAAGTATAGTTAACAAAAGAATACACACACTCCCTTTCTGACTGCACCCAGATACACACATACCCATACACATCTAAATATAGATCAAGTACAAAAAGGGTTTTAAAATCAAGGTTTTCAAAATATATCTATATATAAAAAAGAAAGGTTTTGTCTGTACATTAGTCAGAACTCGCTCTTTCAATAATATCTTTACATTTCATACTGTACATCCGGGGACCTGACACCAGTCTCAGAAAATAGTCTGTCTGTATGTCTGTCCAGCCAGATTTTGTCACAGCATCACACAAAAATACTTTAATATTTGCCTGAAGTTAAACCTGCGCTATAAAATAAATTACAATGTTCGGTAGATGTGAAGTTAAGAGCAGTTATGTGCCAGATTAGAAACCGCAAGTTTTGACAGCGTACTGTACATACATCAAACTGTGGGTGTGTCCTAAATCAACCCTGAACAGAATTTTATGAAACATTTGCAGTACTTAGGTATCTGCCTGAAATTTAACCTGCATCATAAGTGAAATCAAAATGTTGAGTAAAAGATGTTATGTTACGATGTTATGAACAGTTATGTGCTGGATATAATAATCTTCATTAAAATAAACTACTAATAAGATACTTGCTCAATGTAAACAACCACCTGCTTAGAAAAGCTGAACTGAATATTTGTACTGGAATTACTTAATATCTTCACCACTAAAATAACAGCGCTGAAGTGGTATAAGTGAATTTTAATGCACTGGAGTTGTTTTAAGACTACACTTAAACGATCTTCTTTTTCGATTTCTCATCTGTGATTCACTCTCCTATTACTGAACAGGGAGTGTATTTGGCTGATGACGGAAGAAGTACAACTTAAATAAGCTGTAAAATACTCAACCTTACAAACTTTTATTTCTTTGTATTAATAAGTTAGGCAGAGAGTTCTACTGTAAAGAAACAATGGCAGAAATGCCAAAATACGTGGGCTTGAACCTGAAATAATAAGATCACTGATTATATTTAAAGCTGATCAGCTTATTTTTAACGTTAACCTTTTAATTATTTATACATATACAACTCTTTTCAGTACTTGCAATAGTTCTAGATATTATAGAGATTTACACGTTATTAACTGGAAACATCTTTTTAATAACTGTATTATAATTCCAATCCTATGATGGACTGATGTACCATTCATGTTGCACATATTCCCACTTGTACCCATGAAAGACCACATGTATGATGCCCAAGTACTCTGGCCTTATAGTGTATTAGAATTAATACGTTAATATAAAGCTCATTTGCCAAAACAATTAATCACATAGAAATTGACATCACAATAATAACCTTTGCAATTACCTAATCACAAAAAGGTGCAATTTATTACAAGTAATGTATGCATAGGCAGTAATTTGTGTGGAGTTTGAAGTATACTGAAAATACTTAATTTCAGACTACTCATTCATCATTGCATTGTTTGATTCAAACTGGTGGTGTGTGTATGGTTTTGGTGACCAACAATGACTGAATTGGTGCTTTTGAATATTGATATAAAAAATTAAGATGAAGCACTTGCCAAAATCATTCCAAATGAGAATTAGAGACTAAAGAATCACAGATGCTTTCATGAATGTCTCGGTGGCAATGTTGTGAAAGAGGGATTTCAGAAATGAATACACGCATAAGATAAAATATATCATGCAACTACTGTACTTCTAGTGTCAATCTTTGCTCTTAGTCTTTATAAACAAGCTTTAATACTAAATTGTATATTTAAGAGTTAAATATTGTTTTTTTTAAATTGCAATCACGATATGTGTCAACATTATCTCAATGTGAATTTATAAAGCAAATCTTGCAGCTCTAAAAAAATTAATCAACACCTTCCTGCAACACCTGATTGCTTTTTGCCTTAAGATCAATTCTTTTCACATTACACAGAAGCAACAGTAGCATGGCGTTACATGTTATTCCACTGTTGTGATGTTTGGATTGGCATGCAACTTCTGCATGGTGAGTGTCAACTATATGGAGACTTCAAGGAACTCTGAATTGCCCCGGAAGTGAATGATTGTTGGATTGATGGACAGATGGACGGATGGATGGACAGATGGAACTTTAAAGAATAGTTTAAAGGGCAATTTACAAGAAAACTGAATACCATCACAATAGTTCATTTACTCTTTCTAGTAAGACTCTTTATTAAATCTTCCACTATATTCTACCAAATCATATTGTATCACAAGATACAAAAAAAAAACACATCTGTTACCTAAAATGTAACAGCTGAACAAACCTGATAATAAGCAGAGAAACCTGGAGTATAAACCATCAAGAAGCTTCTTCACATGTTCAGGAAACATGACACGGTTACTTTCGCTCTATCCATCGATCACTTTCAGTGACTGAACAGCAGCAGCTCACTGAAGATTTTCATTTCTCCTGTAAGCTCCACTATCACACAGGATTTGGTAGGATATATCATCTTAAATGCAAATGACACACTGTGTCTTTTGCAGCACATCACCTCTTCTTTTATATCTCAGGTCATGTGATTCAGAGCGACCCTCAAACGACTTACATACATAATACTGCAAAATGTACAGAAGTGTGCTTTTCTTACTTACCACTTAGTGTCAATCTGCTCATTGACACACTGATGATTCAACCTCATATCATCAGACTGGGTATTCTGTATTTTAATCTGGTTTGTATCGGGCTGTGTGTCACAGGACCAACTGCCTAGAGCATGTGTCATAATGATTAGTGAGAAATCACTCTATAATGGGGTAGGCAATGTTACTCAATGTGCCTCCAGGTTTTGATCGACAGCAATGAAACATTTAGATTCTACGAGACGATGTTCAGTTTAAAATAAACAGCATACAGAACTGGCAAGAACTGTGTGCTTGAAACTTTGTGGCAATAGTTTGGGAAACACTGATCAGTCATAACAGCAAGTCAACTGAATAACACTGATTATCTATTATATACCAGTAAACTGGTGACAGGATCATGGTCACCCAAGGAACAAAGGATGGCCAACCCGGTGCAATCCGACAGAAAAGCCAACGTGGCACAACTGCTGAGTAAATTCAACGGTAGCCACGATGGAAAGGTATTAAAAATCACTTAGTGCACCACAGCGCACTACATTTGAGGCCGGCAACCCACAGCACCAAAAGGATCCGCCGCTAATAGCTAATGGTCTCAGACACCATGGCACGCTCCCAGAGGCCCTGTGAACCCATGTGCCGAAAGGCGAGAGCCACCCAAGCAGCACAAGGGGAACCCAAAACCTTTAATGTTATTTATAACTTGTGTATATAAGTGTGACGATCAGGAGTCCATAAACTTTTGGTAAGATAGTGTAAATTATTAAATTCTTACGCAAAACAGCATTGGTATTAAAAGCTCAAAGGATAAACCTCTAATGATTAGTTAGAAGACAACAGGGATCTAGGGAGCTACATCTACAATATAATGTAATTAAATGAAATGAAATTACATTTAGCTTAATAATAATAATACTTTTGTTTTTAGATATTTTAAAAAATAAGTGAAAAAAAATCTTAAATGTGTGTCCTAGTTTTTTTTTTTAAGTCTTTGATCCGATTAAATCACTTGTCCTCTATGGTCACTATTAAACCCTCACAGACAGTGCAGAAGTTTAAACAGCCATGAATTAGATACACAAAGAGAACACGATTTTACACTGTGTAAGTATAATCTACCTTTCCAAGAACTGTCCTCTCTTCTAAAAGTCATGAACACTACACACTACTGGCTAGATGGTTCTAGCTGTTAATAACAGCAGGAAATAAACCATTGCATTTTATATATAATGGGTTCTTAGCTCCAGTTTCAGAAGGCCACTACCCTGCACAAGTATCACAATTTTATTACTTTTTATTACTCCTGATTCTGCTCATGGAAAGATATTAAGGTTATTCGCTGAAGGAGACACAGAGAAAAAAAGATGCAGGGGTAGAGCTAGAAACACCTGTGAAGTCAAGTGCAAAAATTTGTACCCCCCAACAGAGCAGTGTCTACTCAGGGGTTGGAACCAATTTTCTGCTGTGAGTTGTTGATTTTCCAGCCCAGAGGTAGGCAATTAAATTTAGCAAAGGTCCAATTATCAGATAATATGAATGCATGTCACCTTTCAAATTTTAACCAAACGTGAATAGATGATCACTATGAATATCAGTTCAGTGGTTATGGTTTGCTCTAAAGCTACCACCTCTTACCAAAGAGAACATCTGATTAGACAACATCATCCCTTTTTTTAAATGAAGCAGAGAATCGATGCATATGTTTCTATCCATCTCTTTTCTGTTTTTATTATCAAGCCTTTTTTTTAATCAAGCAATGATGTCGATTCACTAATGAAATATGTGTAAAAAGGGAAAAATGTCAATTCTATAATGTCTTTGCATCACAGTGATGTAGTAGTTCAAGCCCTGCCGTCGGGCCTGTGTAGAGTTTGTATGTTCTCCCTGTGCTTGGTTAGGCTAATTAGGTTTACCAAATTGCCCATAATGTGCAGATGTGTGTGCTTTTGCCCTGCAATGGATTGGCACCCCATCCTTGGGTAGCCCACCTAGTGCCTGAGTCCCCTGAGATAGGCTTCAGGCCCCCATGTCCTTTTACCGGATCAGCTGTATCAGGGTAGAGAATGAGTGAGAGTGAGTGTAAAGTCTTCCGGTTATTTATTGCGATACTTTTGTGTAGCAATTCATGTATCATGTATTCATGTTTTTTTTCTTACTTTTTTATATATTTATATATTTTCAGGTGTTGTGCCTTGTTGTGATACCTATAACACTACAGATGGTATCATGATATAATAATAATCAGTCTGACTATACTGGTTATACAAAAGTCAAACATAAAAGAAAAGAAGAAGAAGTTTCCCTGCTTGCAACATATGTTTTATGGACAAAGGTTTGTGCACATTTGACCATCATGCACCATGTGTGGGTTATTAATCCTATTTCAGATTAGCAGTCCCTTTGCTTTTTAAATAACTTTGACTCTCCTGCAAAGGCATTTTCCTATATGTTGTAGTTAGACACTGATGCTATTAAACGAGGAGGTCTGGGGGCATTGAAAGCCTTGCTTTAAACACTACACCACATGTATATTTTACAGGGACAAGACACATATCATGCATGTGATCAGTGATGCACCCTAAACAGTTCCACCCTAGCAAGAAGTTTAGGATCTTTATTTTTCGTGATGTTGTTTTTAACAGTTATTGGAATAATTATATTGAACTTTCAGCAGCCTGACTGCAAAACAATCCCTGCTATCTGGTATCACCAAATGAGAATGAGTTCCCTGTCAAGTCTGGTTCCTCTCAAGGTTTCTTCCAATTGCCATCTCCTGGAGTTTTTCCTTGCTACCGTCACACTCAACTTGCTCATCAGTGACAAACTGATCATTCTGATTTATTCATATTTTCTCACACATTTCATACTTATTTCCCTAATCTTCTTTTAATACTGTAAAGATGCTTTTAAGTTAAGTTGAGCTTTTATTTGTCACATATACGTTACTGCACAGTGAAATTCTTTCTTCGGATGTCCCAGTGTAACTGGGGTGGTCAAAGTGCGGGGTCAGATATGATACAACAGATAAAGTTAAGGGTCTTGCTTAAGGGCCAAACAGGTGAGCTGGGGCTTGAACTGCTGACCTTCCGATCAGTAACTCAGTGCCTTAGCCCTCCGAGCTACTACTGCCACATTGCGGCAATGACTATTATTAAAAACCCTATATAAATAAAATGTCATTTAAATCTAGTAGGTTGCATTACAGACAAATGTAGGCCTCACTCCTCCACATCTTTCTGGTCTCTTAAAGCCAAACCTTCCTTAAAAACGCTTCCGTCCCTGCTCTCGTCCTGTCCTGTTATGTAACTGCTTTTATTCAGCACTTCCACAAACTCTATTTTCTCTCCATGTTCCCTCTTATTATTGTTCTGCTCCTTAAGTTGAAGTTCTGTAAATTGCATCACCGCCACCTATAGATCTCACTCCCCCTCAGCTTCCCTGTCCTTTAAAGCTGACTTTCCAGTCCAGTCTTCCTATTTAAAAAAAATATATACAAATAAAACATTTAATATTACATACATATTACATACATATTTTCAACCTGATCGTGTGAGTCCTCCTACTAAAACATTTTCAACATTGCCTTCTATTCTCCCTAATCCCTGGAGCTGTGAGCGTTATCTCTGACAGATTAACTAATAAAGATGTATAGACACAATAAGGGAAAATCTGAACTTACATGTGCAGTTCTCTGTACACTGCATTTTGCAGCTTCCTCTCCCAACCTAACACAGACAGGGAGAAATGCATGATCAGCTTCCTACAGTACTTCTTATTTATTATTACTGTACTGAGAGTCTCTGCAGTACCCGGATGATGAGACACACACACACACACACATACACACACACACACACACACACACACACTGCGTACTGTACCTGAGGCTCTTAGGAAATTCCGCACGTCCTCTTTCAAAGATTCTAGCCTTATCTCCGGCCTTTGTAAACATTCCTATAATCAAATAAATGAGTAGTTTTATCTACATCATGGCTTCTGATAACTAACTGACAATAATACGTGTTAGTGTCAGCTGAACAGGGTAACAGCCAGGCTAATGCAGGTTACTCACTTTGGCTTGTTTCTCCAGCTGGGAGTGTAAATGTGTTCCTCTGAGCCGCTGCACAACCTGAGCGATGGTGACCGATATCTCTGTCCCGTCGTCCATCTATATAACATATGAATGAATCAGAGACCTGAGTTGATGACTTTAGCCTCATTTACTAGCGCAGCATTTAGGGATGTCGAAGCGCCGTCTCTTAGCAACTGGCGTGCGCACGCGAGGGGAAACAAGGACACCGAAACACAGTTCCTACCCTCGGCGTGTTTCCTAAACACATTCAGAAATATTCACGTTTATTTACCATGTTTTATTCATAAACTCATTCATTATGACACATTTCCTTCATATGAGATACAAACTCGAACTAATATTTCTCAGCTTGTTAAAAAAATATTATCAATGTTACTTGGTATTGTTACCCGAGTCATCGCATTATCCTCAAACCAGTTAAATCCATTCAATTTCATTCTAAATAATAATTCCATTTATTATCCATCAGTGAGGGTGTATAGAGGATGAGTGAGGGTGTATAGAGGATGAGTGAGGGTTTATAGAGGATGAGTGAGGATGTATAGAGGATGAGTGAGGATGTATAGAGGATGAGTGAGGGTGTATAGAGGATGAGT
>JAOVVA010000044.1:10333307-10354513 GCA_028565275.1 Leiocassis micropogon
TCAAGGGCCCAACAGTGGCAACTTGGTGGTTGTGGGGTTTGAACCTGGAATCTTCCGAACCGTAGTCCAATGCCTTAGCCACTGAGCTACCCCACTTGCTGCTTGTGTGTGAGCCCTGGCTGTAGCGTACACATTTGAAATGTTCTACTTAGTGGTTTGTTTAGGCAGACTGGTCTTGTGAATTCAAGTTGAAAATCTCACCTAGTAACAGCTGTGGAGAGGATACCGTGTGTGTCCGTGTGTGTAAATGGGAGTTGCAGTAGAAGTAAAAAACTGTGGCGACCAGCACATGAATGATAATATCTACATTTCAGAGAGCCCTCTGTAAAAAAGTCAAGCAAACCCCAGCATAGAAAAATGCTGTTGCTGCACAAAAAGTAACTTATTACCTATTTATTCGTTCTTGGATTTTCTCCTTGATCTTGAATAGAAAATTGCTCGAAGAGACATTCCTTACTTGTGTAAATCTACCATCCTCTTCCTCAGCTCTGCACCGAGCTCCCATTTACTGCATGTTGGTCAGTGCAGTGCTGTGTGTTGGAGTGCTGTCAAACAAACCCCTTTCATGTTGCACAGGGAAGCCACCAGCTGTAGTCTATCATCACTAACAGGACGTTAAGTGACCTTGCTTGGTCACTTGCTTGCTTGGGCTTGGCAAAGTAAAAGACATTTCGGGACTTTCAGCACCACTGAATTAATCTTCAAAATATGTGTTTGTATATTTTTGACTGCATGTATGTATAATCTTGATCCTGTGTTGATATCAGTAATCGCAAAATAAACTAAACATTGTGCTCCAAATTATTCTTCTAAAAAGATGCACGTACAGTATATGTTATATAATCAATCTGTCCCAGAAAAACACCAGTTTAAAGAAATCATTTAAAGCGCATTATCGCCCTGACATTTATGTTCATGACGAGTGCATGTGAACACTGAATAAGTGTTCTGAATAAAAGAGCTTGAAAATTCAAGATTAAGGCAAAAGTTAAAGTCATGAAAGTGGTAAAAGCTCTTAGGACAACAATTTAAAATATCAACATCATTTAGAGGTGCTGACGATAAACCTTAGTAGATTTATAACAGTCTCAGAGGGTATGCTTACTGAAAGGAGCTTTGAATATTACCAGTGAAATCATGTTTTAATTATTAAAAAAAAAAAAAAAAGGGGACTTGGATATTCAGAATTTCCAGACTCCTAACAGTGTCCTATGTGTGTGTGTGTGTGTGTATATACAGTATATACTGTATATAAGTAATCTACAGGGCTTCCCAAAATTTTCCATACCTAGGGGAATTAACAGTTTTTAATTAGGTTAATTAACCCTATGTCTAAACACTGTAAAACCCTGTAGATTATAGATTTTCATAAACCTATAAGTTTTAAATAAATTAAATTCCGATTCAATTTTCCAGATATTTGAAATACTGCATGCGATTCACATGGCTTTAACATTAACCGTGACATTTTCATACACTGACAGACAAATTTTAGTTTAACCATCAATGTGAATTTGAAGGCTCTCATTTCACAGTCAACATTACACTTAAATTATTATTATCGTTATGTATTATCACTCCTATATTCCAACAGTGTGGGACACCGTGCAAACATTGTGCTAATACTGTAACAACACAGTAAACAAAGATCAAGGGCACTAAAGAATATTCAAGGTGAAGCTTGAAAAAGCAGGAAGTCTGAACCTTTTGAAATGCATTGAAATTTAGAATGAAAGTACACTTTGGAATATTTAACAAAAATTTCACTCGTTTTAAATTCCACAGACACGTACCCCACCCTGTCCATGGCCCCCTAGTTTAAAGTTTTTTCATTGTATATAAATAAAAGTACAGAATAAAATATTGAAAAAAATTTTTTTTTTACATAATTTCAAAATTATTTCATTTGATCTATTTAAATTCCTTTCGTTTTTTTGTAGGATTGTGTACAATGTATGACGTAAGCATTTCTTGTACATCTCCTGTATGTTTCTCAGAGAGACAGAGCAGCACAGGAAGCCTGAAGCCCAGCGAATGCGATGGCTGCTATCTTCAGCCCTCCAAAAAGAAGCGCTCAGATGCGTCCACCAATCAGCAGTCAGCACTTCTTGCTTCCAACAGCAAGCCCAAGCTGAGCCGCGTGTGCAGCAGCAGCCCCTCAGCCAACCTGATGGCCAAGAAGCGCGTGATCCGCATGCTGTTGGTCATCGTGGTGCTCTTCTTCCTCTGCTGGACGCCCGTGTTTGCGGTGAACGCTTGGCGGGCGTTCGACAGGCGCTCGGCCGACCGGCTCCTCTCTGGAGCGCCCATCTCCTTCATCCACCTGCTCTCGTACACCTCGGCATGCGTCAACCCCATCATCTACTGCTTCATGAACAAGCGGTTCCGTCAAGGCATGCTAGCCACCTTCTCCTGCCACACAAGGCACGCAGACAGAGAGGGGCGAGGCAGCGGGCGCCTCAGTGCCGGGGGAGGAGGAGGAGGAGGTACTCTTGGAACTCTGGGATGTGCTGGAGGGGGAGGGAAGGAGAACACACAGTCCAGCGGGACGCTCACCAGGCTGACGTACAGCAGCGTCCGTGGCTCAGCACAAGCATAACGCGGAGGGAAGGAGGGAGGTTTGTGCTCAAGAGTTTCAATCTGAGAGCTTTCAGACATCTGAAATCTTTTGATGATCATCTGCTCTGTGATGTTCTCTTCCAAAGATTGGTATGTAAGGAAAAACAGTCTATGTACTGTATTTGTAAGCTGTTTCTAAAGAGGAGCCTCTTTCATTGTATTACGTTCAATCCAGGCAGCTCGATGGCAGTGTTCTGATAAAACTTTTTCTATAACATGGAAAAAGCAGAGCATTAGCTAAGAACTAAACTCACTCACTGATATATGAGACATTAAGTCTACATGCACTGGTGGGAGACAACATTGAGAGACCGATGTTAGAGATCGAGTGTTTAAATTTGAATTCATGTCACTGGTAAGTAAACAGACACGTCAAATGGAGCATGACTGTGCATGGCTTGAGAGTCGCTCTAGTCTGCATTAGGGCACTGACTCGTGCACGAGCCTTTTATGAAACACACAGGAGTTAATGGATTGATCCTGGCCCTTCTTCAATTACGTGCAGAGAGAGAAGAAAGGAAGCTCATTAAAGAGCTGAAAACATATCTGTTTATCAATACGGTTTTATGCGCTGTGCACACAAACACACATGAAGTAAAAACACACCCGCCGTTTTATGATAAATTGTATGCAACTAATTTTTGTTGCATTTTTGATGAAGTAAGGTTTATCTACAAATACATTATTAATACCTTGTTGGATTTTCTGTAGTGACTCTCACCTACTCATAGAATGAGAGCTTAATGTTTCGACATACTCTTTCTCTGAACAGCATAAAGACATTTTTTAGAAGGTCCAGGTAGACTAGGCAAAGACATGTTGTCATTTTAACATTTTTTTTTTATTTTCAATAGAAATACACTGCCTGTCCAAAAAAGCACACTCTCATATATTTCATTCAATCAACTTTAGCATGGATTGCTAGATTGCTTAGATTGCTTTCTCATGCTCCCAGAACCATTCTTTCACAATGCAAGTCCTGGAATATGACTGTGCCACCAGGGAAGAAAAAACCTGGTCATTCAGTACCGTCAGGTCATCAGATGACTTCATTTTATTGCCACGTAATGTTCCTAAGCCTAGACCGGACTGCAGCAACCCCAGATCATAACACTGCCTCCGGAGGCTTGCAGGATACATCGCTTCATGCACTTCCCTTCTCACCCTGATGATGACATCACTGTAGAACAGGGTCAAGCTGAACTCACATATAGGGACCACATGACCTTTTCCATTGCTTCAAATGCCAATCTTTATGCTCCCTAGCAAATTGTTGTCTGCTTAGTCTCACTAACAACTGGTCTTCTTATCCCTTTCACAGCTGTTTAGTTCCAGTCCTGTAAGTTCTCATCACATTGTGTGTGTGTGTGGAAATGCTCTTACTTTTTTACTTCTATTAAACATAGCTATGGGTTTTACTGTTGATTTTTTTTTACCATGCAACTTCAAGTGATCTCCATTCATGATTTTTTTTCCTGACCACAATTCTTCCACTAAGTTGACGGTTCAGCACTATCCGTCCAAATGCTGATAATGTGTTGAAGGGTTCTTAACCCAGTTCCAGACATTTAAAATCTACTTAGTTGTTTTCTTTGCTTGACGCATCCCAATCATTTTAAGCTTCTAAAATGGCAACGTTTTTCGGCAGGCAGTGTATATTACTGTTAGGAGTAGAAAAAGTTTTTTCCAAGATTCTGAGCTACAGTATTTGTCTCTTCAGTCTGACCAACTATCAGACCTCTTTAAAAAAATTTAATTTGTTACTTTCAGACTTAAAGAAAAAAAGGTGAACAGATTTTGCCAAATCATAATACATTCCTTAGTTCCAGTGATAGAAAAAAATAGGTAACACACAAGGAAAAAGGAATTACTTTTAATCTTCATACACAGCCTAGTCAACAAGGTCAACATTTGGATTTAAATAAGGCAATATTTAAGATTACTGTAGTACTTAATATTTTAGTTAGCAACAATGATGTTAACCCTAACTGATGCAGTGAGTTGCTTACAACCATGTAAGAAAAAGTATTTCATTGAAAGTACATGAAATTACTGGAATTACTGGGATTAAGAACTGCAAAGTGTGTTGAAGGAAATAAGAGGAGCTGATTGGACTGGATATCACATAAATGTTTGGGTTACTGATATCAATTCCAACCCAACTTTTTTTTGTTGGATTGCGGAATTCTTTGGCAGATTACAGCATGTGTTTCATGCCTTTTGAAGTTGCATCATTAAAAAAAAATTCACAAGAAAAACATATAACTTGTGCTTTTATGCAATGGAAAACAGTCATGTGGTCTGATGACTGACCTGATGAGTCAGTGTTATGATCTGAGGTTGCTTCAGTTGATCAGGTCTAGACTCAGCAACGTTATGTGGCAATAAAATGAAGTCAGCAAATGACCTGAATGTACTGGAAGATCATTCAGGACTCAAATTGTAACCAGTGGTTTTGGGACGATGAGGAACCGTCTTTATACGTAAAGTGGCCACCACCACGTCCTGACCTTAACCCCATTGAAAGTCTTTGTGATGTGCATGAGAAGATTTTATGGAGCAATTCAATTCTCTCTCTATCAAAACAAGATCTAGACCAAAAAGTAATGCAACTCTGGGTTTAAATAAATGTTGCATAAGGTTGTCAAAACAACGCAGTGCCGAATGTGCTCCTCAATCAAAGCTAACTGCAGTACAACAAAATGGTGCGTGACTTTTTTTTTTTTTTGTGGCCAGTCAGTGCACTAGCTATCTTTTTCTTGGATAATTTTTCAAACTGCACAGACCAAAACAAATACTGATTATTTGATCAGATCTGGAATAAGAATGTCCAGATGCTCGGAGAAAACACACAGCTAAGGCTTTTAGAGACTGTACAGACCTCCAGCGTAGCCAAATCTGTGGCTTTTTTCAGATTCAAATTCAGAATGATGGCTAACGCACATACCCAGAAGTCAGTCTGAAGTTCTGTGTACGTATTGTAATATTAGCCACATATAATAAGAATAATACGTCTTTGGCCATTTTTCAGATTGTAAAAAAAAACAAAACAAAAACAAACATCTTGTTGATATGTAAATACACTGAATCGCACCGGCAAGCCTGCATACCTCCGTAGTTACAATCTATTGTCATTGCCACACAAATATGTAGAATTGTGTAAATACAGCTTTGGTCGGTTTCCTCGCTGAGGCTCTTTGTACCGCTTCTGTGTTCATGGGGTATGTCAGTTTAGCACAGCACTGCATCAAGTTTTTTTTTTTGTCCGCCCTCCCAAAGGTACACATCCATCTTTATCTAAATACTGAATGTTCTTTGAACCTGTACAGATTGTACATTTTATTTGATCTGCCGCTTTTTTTCTTATCTTCCCATGAGACTTTTCTCACCTGTGAGCAACATGCAAAGCATCAAGCCAAGGCCTGTTATTCACAACTGGACTTTTTTCCTCTCGAAAGAAAAGTGTTAGCATTTTTGTACGACTTGCATTTCTCAGTGAAACACTTTATATTTCTGTTTTTTTTTTTCTCGCTAAACTGTATGTAAACTGTTTGAAATGGACTCCAATATCTTCATGCACTTAAATCGGTATAATTGCTCGTATATGCTTTGTGGTGGTGACTAAACACTGAATAAAAGCTTGATTACACCTAAAGCCTCTGCTGTCTCTGATACTGTATGTTACTCAAGCCCAAATATTCGAACATGTACATTCACCATCCTGACTGACAGACTGAGAGAGGAAATTCAGTCCCCGTAGAAAGTACTACAACAGCACGTGGCTGTGAGAAACCAAAATATGACTAAGGCAAAAGATTACAATTCATTTCCTGAGACCTTTTATTTCCCGCTACTTCCATCTGGATGTGTTAAATCACTAAAAAAAACGTCACCTTATATTTGAACCCTTTTATCTTTCAAGTGGTCAGAAATATTGGTACATGTTACTGACAGACAGGTGTTACCCAGATGTGTCTTGTTGTATTTTGATTTGTTTGAACAACACATAGCTTTAAAATATATAAACTCTTAATTTAAATCCTGGCTTTTGCCTGCAAAGGCTGCTTTTATGTTAAAAAAGGAAGAACCATCATAAACACCAGCGAGCTGTCTATAGGAGAAAATCAAGTCATTTAACTCTAAGGAAAGTGGACGAATTTATCAGAGCCAATGCAAAACATTGTGCAAAGCTAAAACAAAACAAACTGAAGTTCAAGTCAAACCGGGGCCTGTGATAAACCTTCATTTCTCGTGAATGAAGACGTAAAAAACGATTGACATTTACAGAAGCCTGCAGTTTTGGGAATCATCACCGTACTGTGCCTCTATAAATGTCAATCAGTTTTATGCCTTCGTTTGCGAGCAATTTCCTCACAAGTCCTGGTTTGATTTGAACTCACTGAAGTCATTCCCGAGAACATTACAGGAACTGCAATTACACGCTGGAAGGTATTTCCGCATACCTCGTACACTCCTTACCTCACTCACAAGTGATTTCCGTTTTGGGGCCATTAATAAAGGAGTTCCTGGGGGGCTAGCGTTTCAGACATCAAGCAAAAATTCTGATCACGGGCTCCATTGTACCTTGATGGTTCCAAGCACTATGAAAAACCCTGGGCTTAGTGCATTAGTGTAGCATTATGTACATTTTGACTTGGATGCCCCGATGCGTGGGGAAAAAAAAAAAAAACCTCTGGTGTGATTAAACCCAGACATCAGACAGGGTACTAAGTGGAATGTTTTAAACTGGTCAAGTTAATCACCAGACTTTTGCGCAATTAAGCATGAGTTTCACCTCCTGCAGTGCAGACTGAACTGAGAAGCCTGTGTAAAATCAGTTCAGTGATGTCACTGGGACACCAGCTTGATGCATCTATTGCATGTAAGGCATATATTACATAAAGTGTTTTTTTTTTTTTACTGAAAATCTTGGCTGAAATTCATATATGATTTCATATTTCCATTACAGCAAAAACAACAATTGTCCTTGCCGTTCCAATATTTCCGGCATCGAGTGTATAACTTGTAAAATTGTCAGTCAGATTTTTTTTCCTCTTCTGTCTATTAACAGTACATGTTGGAAAGTGAAATGGCCACCTTCTGAAGGGCAAAGGATTAAATAAAGCTTTTAAGCGCTCTTGTGTATACACACATGCACATGTGCGCTCAGACACCCATACACACAGCAACCCAATAAAATGTTTGGGCAGCTAAATGGAAACGTCTCTGGGTGTCTGTGCAACGCTTAACGCCGCTCATGTGCTTGTATGGAATACTTTCCTTTCACTGCAGTAATCAAAAGGAGCAAAATATGGCTTTTAACAGCATTAGCGGAGAGGACGGAAGAGTAACGGATTAGGATGGCACTCTGACAAGGCACCAGGGACATTACCCATGAGTCAGTGCACCGCGGTTAGTATGCTGAGTGACTAGCAAACCCCTGTAAACAGATGTGGATTAAAACCGCAATGTGGGAAATTCATCAAACGTCCCATCTGGTTAAGAACCGTAACCAGAACTATAAATACAGAACTCAGAACCGTTTGGGTTAAAACTAAATAAAATTAAAAAAAAAAAAAAAAGCAATTTTCACGAAGCAAAGAAAATACAATATTTCTCAGTTTTTTTATTTCTTGATTTTTATGCCAATATTGCAAGTTTGTTTTATTCCGTTAATGACATATGAAACTGAGCAGGTGCAATATGCACAAACAACAAAAACAAAACAGACAACTGAAACTAATGTTCTACATACAAAATTAAAATAATAAAAAAAAACAACAACAAAAAAAAACCTGCCCCCATGATTTATGTTATTGCTAAAATATCACAGACGGTACAGGATCCTACTGGCAGGACTGATACCTCTACCATACCGACACCTCGTCTCCTCATCACTAGAACAATACACTGGGAGAGACGGGGCTTGAACTCATGTAAGACGCAAGCTATGCTTTCGTGCGCGCACACATACACACACACACACACACATACATACATACATACACACACACACACACACACACACACACACGCACGCACAACTGTAGAGTTTGGACACACCACAGTCAGTAAGAAGGAACGAGAGAAAGGAGATTCTTTGTAGGTACGAGGAAATAAGTGCAAAAGTATCACAGAGCAAACCCACAAAGAGATGAAGGAAACCGAAATGTGCAGTCTTGTCTAGTCCGACCGGAAGTAGCTCGAGAAAGAGGGAGAGAAAGACAGAGAGAGACCTTGCATGTTGTTTATCGCTTTTGAAATCGTAACGCGACTCGTTAATCTATTACAACTCATCTTCTAACACGATCAAAGGTTGTTGTTTTTTTTTTCTTTTCAAATCTGCTTCTGGTGCTATTTTCTTGGGCAGTGCATGAAAGTCAAAGTAAAAAAAAAAAAGAAAAAAATCATTTGGCATATTAAAGGACGTCCACACGCACGCATGCACGTACGCGCATCCGTCAGAGCCAGATAAACACAGAAAACGAAGTGAAGTGACGTGTGAAATACGTTACCGCCGGACTACACGTGATGTCTCAGACAGAAATGATCTGTTATTTTGGTTACAGCTCTGAAAGTATCTGGGGTAATGAAATGGGCTGTACCATTTCATTGCAGTGATGATGATGATGCACAACATCGTCACCGGACGCATGTGTGCCTGTACATCTGAACTCTCAATGACGCGTTACTTAATGAATATAAGTAAAGGATGCTTTGTCAGATTCTTCCTTCTTTAATTCGATAGGTAATGGAAAGCACACGCAGTTCAGGTGAAATCTTTAGAAAATTCCTTCATTCTAAAACTCCGCAGCAAAACTGAACACGGGGGAAATGAAGGCAATGTAAACAGCTCATTAAAAAAAAAAAAAAAAAAAGCAGCTAGGATTGTCATATATAAGGAAACTTGCTGCCGCGGCGAATCGAGACATTGGAGAACACGCGAGACAGGATGAACCGCTTCGAACGTCCTCAAACAGCTGAAAAACGATCGGGTTCCACATCCGTTTCTCATTTCTTAGTTAAAGTCAAATACTAATGGGATTAATATTTCTTTTTTTTTTTTCACTTGGAAGCAAGCTGGCCTTAAAGCACTTCGATGGTGACGCCACACTACACGAGGAGGCGATTTCATCAATAACTTATAAAAAAAAAATACAATATTAGACTTTAAAGCTAATTTTCATATCAGTAAAAAAAAAAAGGGGGGGAAAAATGCTAAAGAATGCTTTAGTAAATATGTTTTAACTTAAAGTTCCAGTCAGGAAAGGACAAACAGCACGACTGACTAGCATTTCTTCACTACTAAACGAAACGCAGTTCGAACTAAACACAAATCTTTGAAAACGTTTCTATTGGTTTAGGCTCAGGACCGCCCCTTCAGCTGTTCTCTAATCTTGATTGATCAGCGAAGGTGTGTGTGTGTGATTGTAAAATCATTGTGAAGTGATGTCCGAAGTGAAGATGTCAAGATGTCGGTCATAACCACCGTGAGAGGATCAGGCTGGTGAACATCAGCGGTTATTAAACACAGACCGAGACGCACGACCTATACAATATTGCTCTATTGATAATATCTTTGAACAGCAAACACACACCTAAAGGGCATTCAACTTCTATCGGACGAACTTCTCTAGTCTCTTGTCAGCACACGCCGGACACCGCAGTCGCTAGGCTATTAGGCGCAAACGCAGAAATACAAAGTTTTTTTTCCGTTTTTTTTTTTTTTTCTAGCAAAAGGAAGCATAGCGACGCTCCTCATAAGTTAATCTACTGTACAAAACTACTACAGCAGGCTGATTTGTTAGTTTCTCCTAGCTGGCATTAATAATCTTCATATACATTAGTGTGTTAGCAAGGCCACGAGGAACGGATCAGTAAGTGATGTAAGTAAAGCTCTACTTTTGGTGTACGAGAGGCCACGGCTGCCAACACACACTCTAAGAATTCCACGACATCTTTGGGTACGTTAATGTCAGAGAATCTAAAGGTTTTCACTTCATGCAGGGTGTCAAGTCTGAACTTTAAAAACAGCCACGTTTATGACTATCAAGAAAAAAAAAAGAGAAAAGGAAACAAAAATAATAAAAATCAACAACACAAGGCTGAGCTCAAGAGGTTGCAGTCACAGGCCACGGTCTTAAGGCGTGAACTGCACTTGAACTAAACGTGTTGCTACAGTAAGGCCACATCTAATGGAAGAATATTATTCAAATAATCCAGTCGTTTTGTAACAAAAAATTTTTTTTAAATGAGCAAAATGAAAATTTAGGAAGACAAAAGGAATTTCAAACGCGCTTTGATTTCTGAGCACAAATGAAATGGAAGTCCATCCAGTCCAGACTTATGACACTCTAAGAGTAACAGCGTCCCAAAACAGCAGCGCTGCTTCAGACCTTCGTGTGCGCTAAAAACGATTGGTACTTTGAATGGCTACGGTTTAACGGATACACTCGTCCCGCGGCCTCTGTTTCGCACCTGGTGCTTTCTGGTTTCGCTGTTTGAAACAGGAGAGAGAGAGAGAGAGAGAGAGAGAGAAAGAAAAGAGAGAGAGAGAGAGAAAAGAGAGAGAGGGAGAGAGAGAGAGAGAGAGAGACAGAGAGAGGGAGAGAGAGAGGTCGCTGCTGCTCCTCTTGCGATACCTAAACACACACTGTTATAAAATCCTTAAAGGAAGCATATACACGTCATATTGCAGACAAGGCAGAGGCGATGCTTAAAGCTTTTTTGTTCTTTTCAGAGAATTTTGTAAAAGTCAATAATAAAAATAGACCCTCTGAGTTTCTGAGAGCAAAACAACTTTAACTAAAAAAAAAGAAAAAAAAAGAAGAAAGAGTTCCATATAAAAAAGTGAAGTATCAAAAACGAAGTCTGAGCGAATGTGAAAAGGATATACGTACACAGATATCTATACGTATAGAGATGAAAAGAAAAAAAAAAGCTATACACAAAAAAGTCAAGAGAAGGCCACAGCACCCTGCTATGTCCACATCTCTAATAGAAAAACAAAAACAAAAGAAAATAACCAAAACTGTAAAAACTCAGAGTAGAAACTGAATCTATTTGGTAACAAAAGCATACTATATGTTTAGATACAAACAAAAAATGTACGAAGGAAAATGTACCTTTACTAAAGCTTATACAATAACCTTGGTCCATAAAAACTACGTTTCATTTACAAATTTAACGTGACCCTCGTCTCGTAAGTCCAGACCGAGCCACAGGTGATGAGCCTTTTTACTCCTTCACTCAAACACAAATCAGAAGAGTGTGTGTGGGGGGAAGAGGGACATCGAATAAAGGGTGGAGAGAAGATTTCATGATTCAACGGTCAAATGTTCAGGTCTTCTGCATCTCGACAGGTGCGGGTGTTCTCAGGCGTCTCGGCCATGTCCATCGCCGGGCATCTCATCGCCACCACACCGCTTTGCTTTCCCCCCTCTGTTCATTTTCACTCTCCGTGTTCCTTGACTTTGTGTTTATGTTGCCCAAATAAATCGTTCAGTTTTGAAATCTGTATGCAGCACTTTGTTGAAATGTACCTGTAGATCCCCCCCCCACCCACGTAACTTAGTTCTAGAGCGCCACCACGTGGGTTACGAGACCAGGGCGGCTGTGGCGTTGGAGGAATTTGCCGTGACTGAATTTGGTGTGTCAGTGTTGGGGGTGTTATTGGCTGAGCGCAGGATGGCTCCGGCTGCGCTGCAGTGAGGCCTCGGGCCGGGCTCCGGCGTGTAGGTGAACGTCAGAGTGGTGGAGTAGATGATGCCGTCGTTCCGCACCAGCGTTACAGGGACCTGTACTGGCTGTCTCACCCAGCGCCAACCCTCGCGGAACGCCGAAATGTCCGGTACGACGCACAGCATGCTTTCTCCACACCTTCAACACAAACAGGATTCGTTACTGTGATTACTGTATTACACACTGCATACACAAGTCATAATACAGTAAAGTCCCTGACTTATGAAGAGTTCCGTTTAAGAAGCATGTTCGTAAGTCCGATTTGTCCTTAAGTCCAACATAGTGAGTCTCACACGCTTTTTACACGAATATACCATGTAAGGTATACCGATCCACTTAAATCGGTTTAAAATCTGACTAAACCTTTTGCACACATTGCCATCATGTGGCCAAAAACCATAATCGCACCTAAGGAAATGAATCTCAAATGTCGGATATAACCGTGCTGTCTCTGCAGCTTAACATTGCGAGGGGAATTCCGAACGTCATTTTGCCTCAGAGCTGTTTTCCACTGTATTGGACTGTGTTTTGTTTAGGATTTTTCAAAATTGGGATTATTCAACATCAGGACAGCTTTACAGGACAGCCATTTTCTATCATTGTGCTTCCAGACTGATTCACTGAACCCGGTGGGGGCCGACTCATTTTTCCTGCACCCCCACACGCGTGCACACACAGACTGTAGACATTTTATACATTCACTTACACACTGAAAATATTATTATGTAAAACTGTAAATGTTGGTATCTGGTGCACTGCAGTGTCTATTTTTTGTACAATACACATGAGCTACTTCCATGATTGAACCGGAAGTAAAATCCTGGTCTGTTCGTATCTCGAAATGTTCCTAAGTTGGGGACTACCTGTATCTGGGTGGAACAGTGTTTGCCTTCGTGTCTTAGTGTAATAAGAGTTTACGTATGAATAAAATGAGACACCACAACGGACTAGTGTTGATGTCATTAACAGTGTGTGTCACTGCTCCAGATTTCCTCTCATGACTCCAGCCTGTATTCAAGGGCCCTTTCATGCCCTATTTTCTCTTTCCCAGAGGTGCCAATAATTCTTGAGCTGAACGTAGACACACTTATGTTAAAGACTTTATAATAAAAACGAAACATCATGGCAGCTTTATCATCATTTGTCATGTTAAAAACTTTAAAGTATCCAGCAGCCATTGCGACATTTCACTCTCACCTGCACAAAACACAGTTTAAAAACATCATCATCTCTTTAAAGTCCACGTGAAATAATTGTGTGTATGTGTGTATGAACTTTGATGACACCAATATAAAAAAATCCTACCTGTACATGGTCTCGGCTTCCACGTCCCCGAACCACACGCGCAGGTTTGGAGCAAAGTTCTGCCCTGTAAGCTCCAGCATCGCTACGTCTCCTCCTCCGTTTAGCTGCGCGCACACACACACACACACGCACGCACATAGGCAGACTATTAGCCTGGGTAAAGGAATGAGGGTGCAGTGATGCACGGCTGCTTGAGATTTCTCCTGGCTGCAGCCTCTCCGTTTCAGCAGAGAGCTCTGTGTGACCGGCACAGTTAATGACGAGTATAGAAAGATAAAATCTGGAACACTGTGTGGCGAAATAAATTCCCCTAAATTGGAATATAATACAATTTATTGCATCTGTCTTTACAGAACTCTTTTAAACTTGTTAGAAACACGATACACTTTTTAATTTTCAGTGCATTATACTCTCACTAAACACTCCACTCAGAACACCATACTTATACAGGATAGAGCATTTGTTTGCTCTAAAGACATTGCCACAAGTCGTTTCTTTAAGACACAGGTCCATGTTGACGATCGCATAAACATCGTTCCGTCAGGGTTTTTAGCTGCACTTTTATGTATTTTTATTTATTTATTACTCTTTTCCTTTCCTCCTGTAAATGACTGTAAGCAACTGTAACCAAGTATAAGCAATTTCCCTCAGGGATTAATAATATTCTTTGAATCTTGAATACTGTACGTATCCCGTTCTCCCAGTTTGTACTAGATTCAGATATGGTGACTGAGAAGACATCAATTCAGATGGGAAATTGTGGGCCCGAAAGGATGCACATGATCAGCAACGATATTCAAATAGACAGCGACATGTAAGGGTGAAATTCATGCTATGAACAGCATCAAAATGCGCCTAGAAAACACATTCCTCACATTACATCACATAAGGCAGGTCCCGTCCGTGGATTCATGTGGCTGAGATTTATTAGACCAGGCTTTTTTCCCCAGGTTTTCCAGTTTTCAGCTTTCTGTTATCGTTCGAAACAAGTTCTGCGGTTGTCTTGCATCCGCCTCAAGGTTTGACGTGTTGCGTGTACTGAGGTGCTTTTCTGCTCACCACAACTGTACAGAGTAATTATTCGAGTTACTATGGGCTTTATGTGTACATCAACCACTTTGGGGATTTTCTGCTGATCTCACTCATCAACCAGGCATTTCTGACCATAACATTAATGTTCACAACTTTCCGAGGAAACACTAGACGCCGTCTCTTGCATGAATGTAGAGATGTACAGATGCTCCTAAAAGTGTTTTGGGAAGTTTTTATAAACAACACTTCGACTGAATTAATGATGCCATGTTTGTGCGCGTCGTGCGCGCGTGCATATATACCTGTAAGCTTTCGACCACAGGCACAGGGGTGACAGAAGAGTGGACTGGACCCATTCCCTCATAGAAAGTGTATTCTGCTTTATCTGTGCTGATGATTGTCCAAGAGGCACCGTCATTGATCATCTCTTTATTTGGTTCTTTTGGGCATGGAGTGGCCTGAAAGAAACACACACACACAAAGATAATGCAGCAAATGGGCGCATACATTATTAAAGGAACAATTATGTCTATCAGATAGTCTAGTGCTAAAAGACAAGACAACCCAAGGCAGTCAATTTACAAAATAATTTATGATCTAAAAACATTGCATTACATTGAAATTAAGCAAACTGCATTCTCTAGATGCCTGCAAGTTCATGTGCACCGATTAACTTTTTTCCTTTTTTTCTTCTTTAGCTAAACTTTTATGAGTGGTTTATTGGATGTATAGTGCACTACACAGGACCTTGTACTATAAAGCCGATTAGGATACACACATCCAATCAACAATGTGTATAAAAACTACAGATGGTACAGTCGACCCCCGAATGTCACAAGAGCACCCGTAAATTGAATAATAATAAATTTAAAAAACGTGGATTTTGGATGTGGGCAAAAAAATGCCAATAAATGCCTATTTCTATTGTTTCAACTCCCAAAACACTATTTTATTCCAAACTCGGCATAATACATTAATGTAAAGGATTATACTATACAGTACTGTACTGCTGTGTCTAACGCAGTGCTAGAATGTAAAATACCGACGTTACCTCTGTATGTACTGTAATTCATACAAGCACGGTGTCTGTGGTACAAGTACTGTAGAGTAAATACGCTAATAATTCACCATCCCAGGCCACGTTTTCCTCTACGGTTGCTTTGTGTTTTCTCTACAGTACTAAAAATGTATACGGTATTATATTTTATATGGAAGTTTGCATAAACTTATGTTAATATTTATGTTATAAAATCAGGAAATTATATTGTTCTTAATAGTTTAGCGTTAAAACGCTAAGAAAAATCCGCGAACGACTGAGACCGCGACTTTCCAGGGTCGATTGTATTATTCTTTTCTGATACAGATGCTGAAAGCCGACACTATCAGCAGCTAAGCTTTCATATGTAAACTAGCCCTACACTACTCTGCACTAATTAATAAACTCAATCCTAGTCTGGAGTCTCCAAGCCTGAAACATTCTCAACATTTCTTTTTTCCGCGCCAGAGCCAATTCCAATCAGGATCCCAAACCCGGTGCATCATTTTAAACTGGTATAAACCAGAGACAACAAAACCGTGCATCACATCAGTGCATTCTCTAATAAAAACATATTATCTCGTGCACTGTTATTCCAGATGTACTAATCATAACAATGGAATTTTTATTATATTTCGACTGTGTTTACTACGTGACTCGTGTTCGTACTTGAAACTGGATGATCCTCTCTTGGGAAAGGCACAGGTACATCCTCTCTGTATCCTTTAGATAGAAGGCACACTTATGCAGCTGAGACACGGGGTCGTCTGCGTCCAACAAGGCCGTCTGCTTATCCACCTTACGGATGATCTGTACGTCAATGAGTTCACAAAAAAGACAGAGATTCGTAAAATGATATTAATATAGGAATAATGCAGGATTTTATTAGTTAATCTCTGCACATCTTACACATCTACACAAACAAGTGTACTACGAATGTACGTATGCTCAGGGAGAAAGTGATACATGTAACAGGAGATCCGGTCGGGTCTTACAGAAGCGAAACTCCGCGAAACGTTAGAAAAAGACATTGAGCTTCGATCTTAACGGAGACTGATGACATGACACAGTTTTAATGTATTTTAGCACAATGATCAATATTTAACTATGATTTCCATAGCTTCCTGTTTACTCTGAGCAAAGTTAACTCTGTTGGTTAAAGCCTCACCACACCCACACACACACACACACACACACACACACACACACACACACACACACACACACACAATGACTAAAGACAGCCTAATGCACAAATATCCTTTGGCTGAACAATTCATGAAAGCACTTTACAACTGTGCTTAAACGCCCATTAATGAGACGGCTTTAAGTAAACAGGCTTTTATGTTCTTTTTGCTCGTACACAGAAACACCTCAAAATAATCGTCTGTGCTGGTACTGATCATTACAAAGAGAGCGGCTGAAAAACATCGGAGGATTCATTAAGACACAGAGAGATTTAATGGCTTATTAGAAAGGCAGTGAAGCAGAGAATGCTTTAACTTCTAAAGTCCTGGAATATATATTTTTTGATTATTCTTATTACAGGATGTTCATTATCCATAAGTACCAACTGTGCTATTAAGAAAATCCTAGTAAGTAGAGACAGGGACAGAAAAGAAAATACCACAAAAAGCCTAATTTATCTTGGTGGACTGGGTGGCTATTTTTCCTCCAGATGTGCACCTAGCAACAGTAAGAAAACAGCAAGTAAAAAAGTCTGGTGTGTCGCAACTGCAAGAAGAAGCAGCTCTATAATTTTGTTTATCGACCAAAAACACCCCAGGCTCCCTCGTACAGGCTCGTGAGACCGGGGCTTCCTGTGTCCTTTCTTCTTCGGGCAACTGACGGTTCAGTTTTCTGAATTTTGGTCGAGTTTTCTCATCAAAATAAATACATGATCACATTTTAAGAAGGAAATGTTAAAGAGTAAGTGTTGTCACTGTGTTATCAGCAGAGAGAGAACATTTCTAGACTCAATAATTATTACAAATAATAGAGACAGACAGACAGAGACAGAGAGACGGAGACAGTCAAAGAGACAGTGGCACAGAGAAACACCGAAAAACAGACAGATATAATAAACAGAGATATAAAGACAAACACTGAAAGACAGACAGAGACAAACAGACCTCTGAGGGATGGAGAAACTGAGACAGACCGAGAGAGAGAGAGAGAGAGAGAGACAGACCGAGAGAGAGAGAAAGAAAGAAAGACAGGCACCGAAAGACAGACAGAGAAACTAAGACAGACAGAGAAAGAGAGAGAGAAAAAGACAGACACTGAAAGACAGACAGAGAAAACAGACAGAGAAACTGAGACAGACGGACTCTACTGTAGAGTGAGAGAGAGAGAGAGAGAGAGAGAGAGAGAGAGAAAGAGAGAGAAAAAGACAGACAGAGACAAACAGACAGAAAAACAGACAGAGACGTACAGACAGAGAAACTGAGACAGAGAGACAGGTGGACAGACAGACAGAGAGCAAGACAGACAGAAATGGACAGACAGACAGAGAGAGAGAGAGAGAGAGAGACATTACCAGTCTCGGCAGGGCCATCCCTGTAACTGAGCAGACAAGTTTGACAGTTTGGCCGTAGTGAATGTAACCATCACGCACGGTGAATTCCTCTCCCTCGGATTCCTCATCATCCACTGCACGCACACGCGCACACACACACGCGCACACACACACGCACACAGAGAGAGAGAGAGAGCAGGGAATCAGTTAGTGCATTCCTTAACAGTTCACATCTTTCTTGTTTCTCTGACCATGTCAGCTGTATGAAGAAGATGTTTATGGTTGTGTGTGTGTGTGTGTGTGTGTGTGTCTCTGTGATTAAGGTTTGTTTATGTGGTGGTAAAATGGAGCCCGTGTTTTTGCTTGACCTTTTCTATACGTGTTTTGCTCTTGGCAATTTAAGATCTAAAAGCTGCTGAGTGGAACAGAGTGACGGAGAGCTGAGTGCTGGTGGGCGTCACCTCATCAGGAACACCTTATTAATTACGTCTACCTGAAGTGAGAACTGCAGAAATGTAGATTGAAAGAAATCCTGTTTGTCCTGCAGAAAAGTGATACTTAACTTAAAAACAATTAGCCGTGTGTACAGAATTTAAAATCTAAAATGATCTGCATGTGACTGCACAGTACTGAGAGGACGTGAGGACAAGCTGCTTAAATAATCAGTATATTAGTGTCTCTTCTCAGTGACTACAAGTTCACTGTAATACTTAATACACTGCCAAAATATTAAAATGCACATAAAACTAAGTATTTATTGTTTGCCTTTTTTTAAGTTGGTGACATTTAATCCTGTTTATTTTATTAAGAACACTAAGAGGATCCTAGACAGAAAATGAAGCTCGAGCCACCAGTCAGAAGTAGAAAAGTACTCTGATCATATTTCTTTCTTTCTTTCTTTGTGTGTGTGTGTGTGTGTGTGTGTGACTTACAGAGATGAATATAGAAGGCTCCCCACTGTTGTGAGCTGGCATGAAAGTTCCCGCCCTCCACATGAAGGTAGCGTGTACTGACTGTCTGAGAACGCAGTCTGTTAAACAGTGCCACTTTTGTTCCAGACGCTATACACACTATACACACCCAAACACACACACACACACACAGAGAGAGAGAGAGAGAGAGAGAGAGAGAGAGAGAGAGGAGTCAGGGAGAAGCAAGGAAGTCATAAATGGTTAGAGCAGCATTTTCAGACTTCATCAAATATTTAAAGAGTTTAAAGAGGCAACTATAAAACCGAGTTTATACAGTGTTTGGGAGAAGAAGGAACACCGCGGCAGACACCACACTGCTCAGGCATTTGATGTTAGGATCGAGTTAATCTATAAAGCAGGAGGTTGAAAAATCTTGGATCTGGCTCCCCACAGTGGAAAAACCTAAACAAAGCAACTCCACAACTCTCTCTATGAGTTGAAGTTGTGCATTGATTTTTCTCCAGTCTTAAAAAGACACTTTATCTTGTCCTGGGTCGTGGGAACACTGCAGACTGAGAGGTGGAAAGACACTCTAGATAGGACGCCCCTCAGGGGCGACTCAGGGGAAAGCGTATTCACACGTTCTCTCCTGAAACCACCTTAAGGTTAGGGCCATGTCCACACGTAGCCGGGGATTTTTAAAAACTGTGATTTTTATCTGCTGATTTGCCGTCAGCTTTGTTTGTGAGGATATTTTGTACAATAGTGGACGTACGTACAGTAAACCAGTGACTGTGTTAACGTTGCTTACTGGAACTTTTTACATGCGTGTACAGTTACTCACACATTACGTTAACGAACAGAGGTGCCTGAATGTACTACGAAGCTGCTACATGCAAAATTCTGATGACACAGACAGCGACGGCGGTTTTGGACGAGACCCTGTCGGACTTCTACAAAGCGCGACTGGTGATGTTTTGTCTAGGATTCTGATTGGCCACCTGTTGATTAGAGATGCTCCTTATAGCGCTTAACAGGGCGTTTTGCGTTTTATCGTGGACGAAGATATTTTGAAAATGTAGGTTGTGCGAACAGAATTATATCGGAAAATCTCCGAAAGTTTTTAAAAATACCCAGCTACGTGTGGACATGGCCTAAGACTCAGTTATTTGGTCACATATACCTTACAACACACAGAAAGGAAGTTTTTTTCCCATAAACCAGTTAGTAGGCTGGGGTCGGAGTGCAGGGTCAGCTAGGATATAGCGCCCCCTGGTGCTGAAAGGGTTTAGGGCTCAACAGCGGCAGCATGCCGGTGCTGGGGCTTGAACCCCCAACCTTCCGTTCAGTGATCCATAGCCTTGACCATGTGAGCCACCACTAATCCCTTAAAATCCACCTTAGGCATGTTTTTAATGGGAGACCAAGATTTCAGTAAAAACCCAGACAGAAGACTGGGAGAACATTTTAACATTATGTAGAGCTCTAGAAGAACATCATAACATTACTCAGAGCACAGGGTCAAACCCAGTACACCCTGGAACTTGTGACGTGGCGATGCTTGTCAAAGCCGTGTGCATGGTGCTGTTTTAGTTTTGACACTCACAGTCAGCGTTCTTGAGCGACTGCTTCTTTTTGGAAGGCTTGGAGATGACCTTGATGCGCTTGCTGAGGAAGACGCCGATGTTGGCGCTGTTGCCGTACAGCATGCGCACCGACAACATGAAGTGCTTGCGCTTGTCTGAGTCCGAGATGTATAACGTTTTGGCTGTGCAGTAATTCTGAAGAGAAGGGGGGGAAGAAAAAAGAAGAAAAAAAGAGAGAGAGTGTTAGAAATGTGTTAAATATATATTAAAGAAATAAATATAGCACATTAAGGATGTGTGATAAAACGTCATATTACAACTGCACTGAAGCTGCATTAAGTCTTCTGTGACGAGTGAAGCCCTGGAGGTGTAATGTCTGCTATAAAATCTGCTTAGTGACAGCACTTACGCTTTACAATTTTTCACTAAAAAAAATAAAAATAATAATAATAATAATT